>JAODLL010005295.1:0-10625 GCA_026546735.1 Forbesichthys agassizii
ACTAGAGACGGTCTCCTAGGTAACGTAGTGCTGATGAAGAGGCTGAGACTAGAGACGGTCTCTTATGTGACGTAGTGAAGAGGCTGAGACTAGAGACGGTCTCCTAGGTAACGTGGTGCTGATGGAGGGTAGAGGCTGCATGCGTTGGACGTTACCGCTGTGCTTCCCGTCTCTGTGTCAGACGGTGGTGGAGGTGTGCTACCTGCTGCCCAGCACCCAGGTGGGGGCGGTTGTGGTCAGCGTGGTGTCCATCCTGGGCCTGGTTCTGGTCAAGGAGCTCAACGCACGGCTGGGCAAGAGGCTGCCCGTGCCCATACCTGTGGAGCTGCTGGCTGTGGGTGCACGCACACACACACACACACACGCTCCACATCTATGGTACAGCGGGTTTCAGTTATCGTCTGGTGGGTTTAGTTGATGTCCTGCACCTGCTGCTCCACTGGGCGAGGAATGCAGCCGGCACATCGTATATGGCGCCCCTTAGTGGTTGGACCAGAGTACAGCGATAGGTGGCTGGGATGCCTCAACACACACACACACACACACACACACAGTACTACCAGTGTACCTATAGCATGATCTCTCTCCCTCCAGATCGTCATAGCAACTGTCATCTCCTGGCAGGTGAATCTGGAAGAGAAATATGGAGTGGATATAGTGGGGGAGATACCCTCGGGGTGAGGACACACACACACACACACGCGCACACACACACCCACACACATACACACACACATTCCTATTTAAATGACCCCACCCCCCCACCCCCCCCCCCCACCTTCTCCTCTGCACAAGCCTCCAGCCTCCAGTTTTCCCAGCAGTCTCTCTGTTCGGTCAGGTGATCGGCGATGCCTTCGCCCTGGCCGTCGTGGGCTACGGCATCGCCATCTCCCTGGGACGCATCTTCGCCCTGAAGTACGGCTACAAGGTGGACAGCAACCAGGTAGGGTGCTTAGCAACCGGGTAGGATGGGGTAGCAACCAGGTAGGATGCAACCAGGTAGAATGTGCATAGCAACCAGGTGGATAGCAACCAGGTGTGTGTGTGTGTGTGTGGGGGGGGAATGGATAGCAGAGAGTTTTGGGGGGAGGTGAGTCAGAGTGAAAGTCCCGCCCGCGTTGGGGAGGGGGGGAGGGGGGCATTTGATGGCTCACCGTTGACTTTGCATTGCGTGGGGGGTGTAACAGGCAACAAGACGTATTCGAGGTATAGGTGTGTGTGGGGGGAGGGCGTACATTGGACCATGTTGTAAACAGACAGATAGCCTTTTGGGTGCAGCGATAGATTGGTGTTATGTAATCCTAATGAAGGTAGGGGGTCGTCATAGCAACGCCAGGCACCCATGGCACACAGAGGGGGGCGAGACACAGGAAGATGGCGGCGGGGTCTGTGTGAGCCGAGGAGGAGGAGGGAACAATGCACATCAGGCGGGGACCAAAACAGCTTCTGTGTTCCACTGGTTTAAACCACGAAGGGAGGTCCAGGTGCAGGTGGACAGGTTGTGTCCCGTTTAAGACAACCCCCCCCCCCCCCACCTACCTACCTCTCCATGATGGTTCCTCCCATTCCTGTGTAGGAGCTGATAGCCTTGGGCCTCAGCAACGCCATTGGAGGGGTGTTCCAGTGCTTCGCTATCAGCTGCTCCATGTCCCGCTCCATGGTGCAGGAGAGCACTGGGGGAAAGACCCAGGTTGGTTTGGTCCTTGTCGCTGCACACTGCCTGTTAGCATGGCTCCTGTAGGGACAGGCAATGTTTATTTAGCATACGATTACGATCTTTCAAAAGGAAGAAACATTTGAGCGCTGTGATGCTCTACATCTTCACTTGACGTCCTCAGCATTGCCTAACATCACTTTTAATTTAATCTTCTACTGACAGCCTCTGGCTACAGGCCTTAATGATCATAAAGGTTATCCACATTGAACGTCAGTCATACTTACAGTAATGGTATTCTGATAAGTGGCTTTATTACAAAACACCAAGGGAATGGATTTAAACCCTGTTCACCCTCCAGCGACCAAACGTCCTGCAGCACCTGGGAGTTAGCTTGATTAAGTGTGACATTATGCCGTTCATCATCTAGAGTTCATCAAGTGGAAAGAAGAGAGAAGACAAAAGAGAAGAGGTTATGATAATCTCTCTCTCTCTCTCTCCAGGTGGCTGGGGCTTTTTCAGCAGTAGTTATCCTTTTTATCACCCTGTGGATTGGAACATTGTTTGAAGACTTGCCCAAGGTACTGTGTGTGTGTTTGTACACATATTAACAACCAATAACTAAACAGTATGGTTGTTTTACTGTAAGTCTGTTAGAATACTGTGTGAACAGTAACGCCCCTTACATACTGGATGCGTAGTTGCGTACCGTTTCACAATCATTTTATTCATTTCCTATGGAGCGCAGTAGGGTCAGGTGAAGAAAGCCAACGCGATCCAACCAATTTTATTGGTGAAATGTGTACTTGTACTATATTAATAAGCACATTTCCCCCGGATCAGTGTCAGTTTCATTCAGGTTTCATTACGTTAGCTCACTAGGACCGGCCACGCGAGCTGCTAGCATCACCATGGATACCAACTGTAATCAGAAGGAGGTGTCACGTAGAATGTTGTGGTTGCATACAAAACTATGCAGCGTAGAGAAACTATGCATCCAGTATGTTACCGCGTAACTGTGACGTTGACACTATTATGAATGTGTATTAATAAAACTATTGTGCCTGTATTACAGTTGTAGTATTATGATGCGTGTGTGTGTGTGTGTGTGTGTGCATGTGTGTGTGTGTGTGTGTGTGTGTGCGTGTGTGTGTGCGTGCGTGTGTATGTGTGTGTGTGCATGTGTGTGTGTGTGCAGGCAGTGTTGGCAGCTATCATCTATGTGAATCTGCATGGAATTATGAAGCAGTTCCTGGACATCCCAGCCCTGTGGAAAAGCAACAGAGTGGACATGGTGAGTGTCCTAGCTAGGAGACAAGGAGGCAAGGAGACATGCTGAGTGTCAGTGACACAAAGGACATTAAAACGACTTGCCCAAGGTACTGTGTGTGTGCATGTGTTCATGTGTGTGTGTTCATGTGTGTGTGTGCATGTGTGCGTGTGTAGGTTGTGTGGGTGGCCACGTTCGTCCTGACCCTCCTCTTCAACCCTGACATGGGCCTTGCAGCATCCATCGCCTTCTCCATGCTCACGGTCATCTTCAGAACACAGCTGTGAGACACACGCACACACACACACACGCGCACGCATGCACGCACACACACACACACACGGCTGTACCCACCAGACATGCATAATACAATTTGTGCAAATAACTGCCTTATAATAACACTTTGGTAATAATATACATAATATAATACTACACTACAGTATTGAACATAATGATAAACTGGTTCTGCAAAGATATTGTATTTGGTGAAGATAACCAACTTCGTCCTTTGATAACTATCTTATATAAAGGAACACCAGCATGGGGGAAGTGAATAATCTGGTCTTTTAGCAGAATATTTACTCAGCATGGCGGTCCTTTGATTCAGATCCACAAGACGCTGTGAAATCAGTCCCGTGACTGTAAGACACAGTAAGGCAAAAGCTCATGCTAATGCTAATGTTAAATGCTAAAGCACCCAGCCCGCTGAAAAAAAGAAGAATCGTTTTAGATTATTTTCAACAAACCAAACAGCTGAATCTGCCGAATGAAGGCCTAAGTACCAAGGCTATTTACATAGCAAACTGCATTAAAAATCACACATGTAGATCTTATGTGGTGTATTATGTGGTAATAGGTATAATGACATTATGCTGTATTTGTTCTATTTAGAATATTGTTTACTTATAATTGCTGGTCTATGACATGTCCCACTACTGACAAATGTACTACATGTAAGTCGCTTTGGATAAAAGCGTCTGCCAAATGCCGTAAATGTAAATGTAGATCAGGAAACTTTTGCGGGGAGCATGCCCCAAGCAAGATACATTTTTGGGTTTGTTTAGTTCAGTACAGAGGGTACATTGGGCTTCTGCATTAAGTGAACGGGAGTATGACCAAACGTTTGAGAACCACTGCTGTAAAAACACACATGCATACGTGCACTGCACACACACACACACACACACACACATACACACACACACACAGAGAAACATCAGACAACACGTACACACAAAATTCCACATCAAAGCCCCCCCCCCTTCTTCCCACACACACAGACACAGGAAATATTAATCCATAATTACATGTCTGGGAGGACTGTGGTTTAAACAAATGCCACCACACCCAGTCTTTAGTCCAGAGCGTGCGCACGTACACACACACACACACACCCACACCATCATCACCACACACCCAAGATGGTGAGCTAAAAAGTATGGGTCTGTAGAAACACATTGTTTGTGGACCACATTGTAAATAGGTATAATTATGTATACATATGTAGAATTGTATTTTTAATTATTTATATTTAGTACTTATAATACATGTATTCATTTTAATTAAATAATTTATAAAACATCTTAATTTATTAAAATCATATAAACTTTTATAACATAATCTGGTTTGTCTTGCATTATGCATTTATTATAACACAACACAATGCAAAGACAACACTCAGCAGTAACTCAGCAGAAATATGCAGATGCAGTTTGTGACACTTTTGCAAGAAACAACCTGCGTGCGTGTGTGTGTGTGTGCGTGTGTGCGTGTGTGCGTGCGTGTGTGCGTTCGTGTGTGCGTGCGTGTGCGTTCCAGACCTACATATTCTCTGCTAGGACAGCTACCAGACACAGATGTTTACAGACCACTGGAGGACTACAACCAGGTGGGGCTCTAGTGATGACACGCACGCACGCACGCACGCACGCACGCACGCACACACGCACGCACGCACATACACACACACACCTGACTACCTGTTACAGGACACTCGTGATCTGAAGCCTGCTGCTACTTTACACATGGTCTCTTTAGGAGCAGATGTCCAAGTGAGCTTAGACAGACAGACAGACAGAGACAGATAGATAGACAGACAGACAGATATAAATATATATATATATATATATATAAATATAAATATATATATATATATACAGACAGATAGACAGGCTTATTGATTGCTTGATTGATTGACAGGTGAAGCAGGTGCCAGGTGTGGTGATTTTCCGCTCCTCGGCCACCCTCTACTTTGCCAACGCAGAGATGTACCAGGACGCCCTGGCAGAGAGGGTACACGCACACACACACACACACACACACACACACACACACAGACACACACACACACACAGAACACAGGTACCCAAGTGCGCACACATATACACACACAGGCACGACAGTTCATCCCGTCACATCAAATCCCTGACACCCATTGTTCAGTTCCTCTGTCTCCCTCTCCCTCCCTCTCCGTCTCTCCTCCTCTCTCCTCGTTCTTCGCCTCCATTTTGCCTCCATCATGGAGCGATGAATGGAGCAGGCTCGGGGGCCGGGCAGAGGTTGAGTGACTACATGTGGGGGATAATGAGATGTCTCCTTCATTTAAATGTAAGACGCCGTGCGATAGCAGGCTTGTGGCTTCAGTCTTTCAGGCGAACGTAATCTTTTGTCATTTTGCATTTGACTGGCAGGCATGTAGATCAGCCCTTCTCCTGCTTATGAGGCAAAAATTACTGTATTTAAAGAGACACTTCACGGCTGCTGACTAGAAATACACTCGTCGGTTGGGAACGGGTTTGACAAAACACATTGACGTTTTGGTTTGAGACCCAGTAATCTGCTTGACAGGTTTGTGGTCCTTGCATTGCGTTGAATCACTCAGTCACGCAGTTATGGAATAATATTGTTATGAAAAAGCGTGTTTTTGTGCTGCTGCCATCCCGGTCCTGGTTTCCTGTCATTGTGTTGATCATATCTGACAACACTGAAGTGAACATCCAACTGAATGGAACATCGCAATGTGTGTGTTTGAGTTCCCCATGGGTTTGATCCCCGCATGCAGGAAGCCTGCTGTAGGCTATAGCATGCAGCAATAGCACGTTGTGAAGCCTAGGATGTTGTTGTTGTGTGGTGCAGTCTGCACCGCTTTGTTAGTGTTCCTATGTTTGCAGTCAGCGCTGTGTGGGAACACCAGACGCACCGAGAACAGTAAAACAGCAGACTGTGAGGAGATATTTGGGGAGCTTGACAAAAAAGTGTATTATCTTACAATGTCTGACTGTAACTTGAATTGCAGCTGCATTTGTCCAATTATACTGAACGCGACTGTAGTACTCTGGTCAATACTATTATATTTATCCATCCATCGTCACCCGCTTACCTGCACGCGGGTCACGGGGGCAGCAGCTCCGGCAGGGGACCCCAAACTTCTCTTTCCCGAGCCACATTAACCAGCTCTGACTGGGGGATGCCGAGGGGTTCCCAGGCCAGTGTGGAGATATAATCACCTCGCCCCGTACCACCTCAACTGGCTCCTTTCAACACAAAGCAGTAGCAGCTCTTCCTCACGGACAGCCGAGCTTCTCACATCTGCAAGCTTTACTTTGCCTTAATAATTTATGTGAATTAATATAACTCTGTCTCTCTCTTCAAGTCCTCTCGTGTCCCCTCATCATTATTGCCTTTCTGTCTCTATAATGAAGTGATTGGTGAGGAGGAGGAGGAGGAGGAGGAGAGAAGGAGAGAAGGAGAGGAGTGACACACTGGGGGTGATGAATGTCATGATCCAGGCCCATTTAGATGTCAGCGTGTGAATGGACTCATTTGATGTGCACGCCCACGTGCACTTCATCGTTTACCTGCCTGGAGAGTGCAGAAGAAGAAGGCGATGTGGTGATTCTTCTTCATGTCTTTCAGGCGGGCGTGGACCTCACCAAGGTCCTGTCAGCCAAGAAGAAGCTGGAGGCCAAGAGGAAGAGACATGACAAGAAGGAGGAGAAGAAAGCCAAGATGGCCGCCAAGAAGAACGCACAGGAGATGGTGAGGACAGCTACAAACCAGTGAACCCTACGGCAAGACCCTTCCTACCCCCCCCCCATAAATAGTAGCATTGCGAGACCATCCTGATCTGGACACCTTCGTTTTTATTTCGCCATGAGAACCAGTCTCGAAAGCCTCGGAATCATTTTGAATGTGTCGAGTAGCAACTGAACTTTCCAATCAGCGTCGTGTTTATAGCTAAACGGGCGTTGGTTTAGGTGTGCCGACCATGGTGCTGACAGCGAAAACTACCAGATGGTTCATCCAATCAACTGCCAAGTATTGTTTTGAAAGGACAGCCATTCACAAACAGTTTCAATATACGGCTCCCCGGATGGACGTGTGACAACAATTCCTCTGGCATGTCAGGTTGCATAAATACATCTCTCATGACTTCTCCTTTTGTGGTCAAGTGTCCTCCCTGCCAGCAGGGAGAGCATGACAAGACAGAGGGGAATGACATTGCCACCATTGAGTTGGGGGACCAGCGTGACCCGGGCATCCCCAGGGCCATTGTCTTGGACCTCAGCCCTGTCAACTTCCTGGACACCGTAGGAGTCAAGACCCTGAGAAACGTGAGGGCTGCTCTCTAACACACATACATACCAAGTAAACAATGATATAATATATATATATATATATATATATATATATATATGCTAGCCTATAACCCTACAGTTACTCCACTATATACTTTCATAGAAAACAGTTGCTGCTGATATGTATATTACCGTAATGTCTGAAGCATATAGGACCTTAAACTGATGGGTATAGTAATGTAGTTATACAATGTGTGTGTTGATATTGTCAGACTAATGAACCATCTCTGTGTATGCATCAGATCTGGAGAGACTATGGAGAGATCGGAATAGAGGTTTTCTTCTCCGGCTGCCAGAGTAAGTCCTATACGAGCAAAGGAAGCTTCATTTTGCCTTCAAAAAGTGTGTGTGAGAGCTACGGGTATGCTTTAGGTGTTATGACTCAAAAACAACAATGGCGGTTCCTAAAAAGGTTCCTGTATAGATGCCCCAATAGCATCCGTTGGGTTAGAATGTATTTGAGCATAGAAGAGCAAAGGCTTTTCTCCTGACTGTCTTCATATTTTTCAACAGTTTCAATGAACATGTCCGCAGATGGTTGTCTGTAACAAGCCATAATCTGGCATGTCAGGTTACAATAAGAGGCCATTGCTGATTAAAAAAAGACCAAATTACATATGTTGTATTATGCGGTGTGTACTTTTGCAATGAATGTTTAGTTACCCGTGAACTGAAACTCAGAGAGTGCTTGCCCCCCCCCACACCTCACCTGAGTAGTGTGTTGTTCTCTATACTCCCCTGCAGGATACAAACAGTGAGCTCGGGAAGGAATGCAAGGATTAATGAGTGCTCCTTTAGTTTGGCCTAGATTGCAGTCTGAGCGAGTGTTGTGTTTCCACATGGGCCAGTCACTAAATAACTGTATTTGTAGTGAAGGCCGCTATTAACTGTTATCTAATTACTTGAAGAAAACGTAAGAAAATGTGTGTATGGTGGCCATGTTGAAGGGGCTTCACTGGTTCCTTTGGGAATCTGCGCATCTGAGTGGTCCTTCATTGTGATTGGTCTGGTTTGCTCCTCCAGCTGGTGTGATTGACAGCCTGCAGTCTGGGGGCTTCTTCAAGGACTCTCTGACGCTCGCTTGCATCTTCTCCTCCGTGCACGACGCTGTGCTGCACTGCCAGGGCTGCCACACACACACACATGTCAAAGACCAGGTGCACGCACACACACATTCACAGTGATTATTAACAACAAACACTTACAAACACCTTACTTACACATTTTGTCATCTCTCTCCCCCTCTCTCTCTCTCTCTCTCTCTCTCTCCCCCTCTCTCTCTCTCTCTCTCTCTCCCCCTCTCTCTCTCCTGTCATTGTATCTTATAGGAGTCAGCAGCAACATATTTCTGAGCCCAGCGACCAGAGAGTGAATTCTACACCAGGGAATTCCCTCCATTGCATCACTTTATTTATGTTGTATTGTTTAACTCATTGAACATTTTGCATATACGAGTAATTGTAATTATATGAAGTACTTGTCAATAAAATAGTGCATGTGATAAACGTCACCTTGCTTCAAGAGACATGCACCAAGACAAAGGAATGATTGTGTTGTCATTTGGAGCGTACCTGTGGCTGAAGGGCAGGACAGCGTGAAGACTTCTGGGAGAACCAGCAATCCTACATTCCTCCTCAACTTTCCTCTTCGTTCCTCTGTCTCTGAACACCAGGGATGATCTAACTTGAACACACGCACACACACACACATACACACAAGTTTAAATGTCCAGTGTTCAGTGGAAACTAATAACTTCACTCACATCTTTTTGTGTATCAGTTATAAAATAAAGTTGACTTTTTATTACCAATAGTGGCGCACATAAGCATTTATGATATCAAGCTTAATATACTGTATGAGAATGTATTTCATTCAAAATGTTTATTTTCTCTTGGACATACTGAGAGCATAAGAAGTAGGCTGCCATGTCAAGTGTCAAACAGACCTAACCGGCCAAGCATACATGTAACAGTAAACAATAGATCATCCTGCATAAGTCATGCTGCTTAAAATGACATCACTATAAACTGTCAAACAGGTTAGAGATCACACAAACCTGAACTCACAAACACATTCCTACAGAAGCATGCATGCCAACATTTATTTTAATATTAAATCATAAAATAGCGTATTCTACTACTTTATAATACTTATGCTGTGTAGACCAAGGTGTGTATTGTATCTTTGACTACTGCATATTTATATTTGTCTTAGTCTATTCTGTATAAGGGCAGGTGCCATTATTACCAACTGGGAATTTACCTGCACTGTTTATGAAGCCAACCCTGCCACAGAGTTACAGATAGACCACACACCATCTCTTTTACACTAATAGATAACTCTCTTTTAATTTTTTCTTTCTTACTTGGGAGGAGGTTTAAATGTGCGCCTCTGGTTGATCGTGGATTTGAAATCACGTGGTGTGTTTTAGTTCACCCCGCGAGGGTTTACTCTAATTGGTCCATTCTCTAAACACCCATAGGCGTGCGCAACCCCTCCCTCACAGCCCATTAAGTAACAAAATAACAAATCTAAAATAACACAAGAGCCACAACCTCGATAACATTCAATACATGTTTTCTATTTCATTTGTATTATTACAACTATGTGTTGTCGCTTATTTATTCATTCATTTATTTCGGAAAAAAATGAACCGGGTCATAATTGACGCCACAATTAGCAGGAAATCCGCGTTTGCTTTTTAACACGGGGTTAACTAACAGTAGGTATGTTTGGCGTGTTTGTTTTAACTCTGTGATTGGCGAACTTATCAGAAATCTATTAATATATGGACATTTAGACCGAGCCCATAGGCTAAACACAGTTTCGGCTCATCCAACAGTTTTGTGTCAGTATGTGACTGGTTGGGGATAGCCTACCTGATCTTAAGATCTAGTTCCTAAATGCCAGATTACAATAAAACATAGCTTCTACTTTAGCGTTGTGTCTCTATGGCAATGGTGAATATGAGCTCTTTATTGCAATATGCTTGTGTAGCGGTGGCCAGCCGGTAGCTGTGCGGTGCTAATCCTCACTCTCCGACACCTCATAGGACGTTCTGGCG
>JAODLL010005296.1:0-10623 GCA_026546735.1 Forbesichthys agassizii
AAGCGGCCGTTCCAGAGGGCGGTCATCAGTTCATCGTGATGGTAGGCGTGATAACCTTTAGGAGGTGGGAATAAACACGGATGCTGTCTTTGACTCGTTATTCACAAGCAACGGGCCAAGTGTGTTAAGGAAATCTCACTTTATATTTGAATTTACAAGACAGTAATACTGCTGTATCATCGGTTGTCTGATAAAAAAATAAAAAATAAAAGCATGCCTTGTTGTTACAATACATCCATAGATTAGCAAACAATTAATATTTTCAGGCTAATCGTTGTCAGGTAAACAAACACAGTGATCTCATTGAAATTTGAATTTTTAGCGACATTAATTGTAATTCTACATGGTTAAATCCAAAGCGGAGAGAAAGTAATTTTTGTTAAATCCATGTAATCCACATTCGTTTGTTTAGCTAGCAGCTACTGGTACCTGTGTTCACAAGGAAGATGTGAGTATCTGTTAAAATGAAATAAAATTAATGTTACTTTCTTTCCTTGTCTATTTGCTCTGGAGCGGGGTGAAGAGCTGCATGGCCAATAATGAAGTCAGCGTCAGTTCACAGACAGCCAATCAATTTAGACGTTCGTGTTACGTGGCGTTCTCAGGAGAGAGATGCGTCGGAGAGATGTCCGAAAGTTTTGAGCATTGTGTGCGATGAGTTCGTAAGTGAATGTAAAGAGAAAACGTTTATAGAGAGTTTAAGTTTAAGATGCACGAGTTTACGTTCTGTAGCCCATGTGCAAGTTTAATTTGTTTACAGTGTTTTGGTAGGAACGAGACGTTTTCACTAAGCTACGTCTAGGCGTGTGACTAGCCGTTCGCTATGCCGGGGAAAGAAAAGGGAAAGTTGAGTGTCTACTACAGTGTTGGGGCGGGAAACCTCCTATCTTCTCAGGGCACAATAAGAGCTACGTGTTGCAGATTATCAGTGCCATCTGGGAGAGAAGAGAGAGAGGTTATTGCCAAGCGTAGGGAACTCTGCCATCTGCTGGGGATTCCAGGAGCGGGTCTAAGTACTTAGTTGTACAGGTAGTACAGTTTTTTTATTTTTGTAAGATCAAGGCCTACAAGAAGACTAATAAAATACTATTTTTGTTTTAATTCATCACATCTTTATATAATTAATTTTGATTGTGATTCTTTTTATGTTTTGTTCTCATACCAGTGATTATACTATTTGTATATTACTTAATTGATTGCTGATGCATAAGCCTATTTGTGTCAATTTTCGATAAATTATTTGAATATCAGTATATGAATGTTTGCTTACTCTAATTGGTGGCTATGCAGATATATCCTCCGGTCACAAAAAGTTCACTCCGAGTCAAGTAGTGGGAGCGGGGTCAGTGACAGTCTGTCCCCGCAGTTTTGCCACTCTGAACGCATTGAATCCAAGCGTTTCAATGACAGACAGAGAGAGACTGACTGACCCAGTGAAGAAAAAGTACAGAATCATTAAAAATTATAGTATAACAGACTGGTAATTTTGGTGCTAGCGAGGCTGGCAATGTTTAACCGACTAATCGCACACATCCATAGTTATGATTGTGTAAGTTTGGATCGGCAAGCCAGGCCGGGTGGGGTACATGCAATTTTTGTTGAAACTAGTTTGAAATGGAGATGAATTGTGGTTGAGGCAGACTTAGAATTTAAATGTATTGAGGTGTGGTCTGACAGTGGCAGGATATTAGGAATCAGGATATCAGGAATATGTATAATCCATGCTTCCATCTGAATGATTGAAGCTGTGAGATTTCCTGTTGTTTTATTTAGATAGTTAGTAAAACGACTTGTGTGTGGCATTGTAAGTTTCTCTCACTAACTGTTGGTGGCGCTGCTCTGTTGTGACCCGGGCTGTCCTACTGCTGCTGCTACTGTTTGTATCACTAACTTGTCTGTCCTAGTTCGTAGAGCCTACTAACGACACTCTTTTATGTAAATGTTGTCATACTAACGATGTTGCTTCTGTTAAAAGCATTATTTCTGGTTTTTATTCTCTGGGAATTTATAACAAAATGCTGCTAGTCCCCAACGTGTGGGAACTCGAAATCAACGCTGCAAAGCTACGCCAGAGACCATACACCTGCTCTACACCTTCCGAGAGACCTAGGTGTTCGGATTCCGAGCAAACCTTGATGACTGCGGGAGGGGGAAACGCAGAGTGTTAAGGCAGAGACTAAAGAGAAGAGCAGACAAACCACCTCTGCCTTCCATGATCCTCTGTAATGCTTGGTGTTTGAAGAGTAAAATGGACTAACTGCGATTCAACTCCAAAGTTCTATATGAATACCGGGATGCATGCCTGCTTGTATTCACGGAGACTTGGCTACAAGATTATGTACCAGACTTGCTCGTAGCCTTGGAAGGCTTTTCTTTGGTGAGGTCTGACAGGAACATAAACTCTGGTACATCTACGGGAGGCGGCATCTGTGTTTTGGTAAATCAGAAATTGTGCTTCCAGATTACCACGAGGGAATCAGTCTGTAACCCTGACATGGAACTGGTATGCTTAAGTCTAAGACCTTTCTATTTCCCCCGTGATTTGGGAATATTCTATTGTGTACTGTTTATATCCCACCGAGTGGAAATGCTGTAAAGGCAGCCTCAGCAATAGCAGATTGTGTCCATAGACAATTGGAACGTACACCTAAAGCTCCTTGTTTTGTTATGGGTGATTTTAATCATTGTAAGCTCGATGCTGCACTGCCTGGGTTCAAACAATATGTAGACTGTTGTACCAGAGGCAAGAATATTTTGGATAAATGCTACGGAAATGTTAAAAATTTAGCCCTCACTTGGAACCTCTGACCATAATGTTGTTCACTTAATCCCTACCTATAAATCTTTGCTGAAGAGGGGCAAACCACATATACCAGTTAAAACGGTATATGTTTGGAACAAGGAAGGTATTGAATCTCTTAAAGGCTGCTTTACCAACTGGGATCGTTTTCATAACCTGCCCTTGGAGGAAGCAACAGTCACTATTACAGATTATATTACATTTTGTAGAGATAATGTCCTAACACAGAAATCTATAACTATGTATTCCAATAACAAACCCTTTATTTCTAAGGAAATAAAATAGTGCATAGTCAAAAAGGTCTTAATTGCAATTTAAGAATAGCAAGGAGAAAGTATGAGGATACATTTGAATCTCGTTGCTCTTTAGTTTTCTCAATGAAGGGGAGAAGGCTTATGAATTAAACACATTTTATTCGAGATTTGATGTAGCTGACCTCTCTGAGGAGCAGAGAATGGCACTGGATGCATTATCTCTATCGGATTTAAAAAAAATCAACATTAAACAGCTTATGGTGCAAAAGGTGTTCTCCCACATTTGCCCCAGGAAGGCCACTAGACCAGATGGCATATATGGGTTTTTCCTTAAGTCATGCAGCGATGAACTAGTGGAGGCCTGGTGCCCTATCTACCAGATGTCCCTGGACTCTCATCTTGTTCCATCTATTTGGAAACACTATATTGTCCTCCCATTCCCTAAAAAGGCAAGCTGTAAGGAAAACAATGACTATCGTCCAGTAACTTTAATAGCTATGAAATGTTTTGAAAAAATAATTATCAATTTGCTGAAAAATGAAGTCAGCTGCTTACTCAACCCCTTTCAGTTCGCAAACAGGCAAAACAGAGGTATGAACGATGCGGTAACAGCTGTCTTTTATTCATATATTTTAGTTCAGCTTTTAACACAGTTCAGCCACATCTACTTATTATTATAATAATTGGGGGACAGGATTGTCTAGTGGTTGGGGTGTTGGGCTTCCAGCTGGAAGGTTGTGGGTTCGAACAACGGTGACCTACCTGTAAGCAAGATGCCTAACCCCCTAACTGCTCCCTTTTAACTAATCGAAAGCAACAGGTTAGTATTAATGGAATCTATCTGTGTTACCAATGTGGGTGACACAGATTATGATTAAAACTTTCTAGTTGTTGAGAAACTCCAGACAAGGTTTGGCCTATGCCCCCGATCACACAGCTGTTTTTAGAGCCACAGTCAAGTCAGGACAGCAAAAACCACAGAGCAAGACAACCTATCTAACTAATTAACCTTGCCAGTTACAGCCATCCACATCTTAACTCCCAACCAACAGAGATCTTTCTGTTTTGTCATTACCTGTTAAATTAAAGAGGTAATTTGTAATTATTGGCTAGGTTAAGGGGATGACATAACAATGTCACAACAATGCGGACATTTGAAAACGATATATACAGTACATCTGGAAAGTATTCACAGCGCTTCACTTTTTCCACATTTATTAACATTTTAACATATTTTGTTTCCTCAAAATTCAACACACAACACCCCATAATAAAGTGAAAAAAGATTGTTTGAAATGTTTTCTAATTTATTAAAAATAAAAAACTTAGTATTCACAGCCTTTGGCCAATACTTTTTTAAAGCACCTTAGGCAGCAATTACAGCAATTAAGTCTTTTTGAGTATGATGCTACATGCTTGGAACACCTACTTTTGGGCATGGTTTTCTCCCATTCTTTTTTGCAGGACCTCTCAAGCTTTATCAGGTTGGATGTGGAGGGTCTGTGCATAGCCATTTTGAGATCACTCCAGAGATGTTAAATCGGGTTCAAGTCTGGGCTCTGGCTGGGCCACTAAAGGACATTCCCAGAGCTGTCCCGAACCCACTCCTTTGTTATCTTGGCTGTGTGCTTAGGGTCGTTGTCTTGTTGGAAATTGAACCTTCTCCCCAGTCTGAGGTCCAGAGCACTCTGGAGCAGGTTTTTATAAAGGATGTCTCTGTACATTGCTGCATTCATCTTTTCCTCAATCCCGACTAGTCTCCCAGTCCCTGTTGCTGAAAAACATCCCCACAGCATGATGCTGCCACCACCATGCTTCACTGTAGGGATGGTATTGACCAGGTGATGAGCGGTGCCTAGTTTCCTACAGACATGTCGCTTGGCATTCAGGCCAAAGAGTTCAATCTTTGTTTCATCAGACCATAGATTTTTCTTTCGCATTGAGTGAGAGTCCTTCAGGTGCCGTTTGGCAAACCCCAGGCGGGCTGTCATGTGCCTTTTACTGAGTAGTGACTTTCATCTGGCCGCTCTACCATACAGGCCTGATTGGTGGAGTGCTGCAGAAATGGTTTTCCTTATGGAAGGTTCTCTTCTCTCCATGGAGCAACGCTGGAGCTCTGTCAGAGTGACCACAGGGTTTTTGGTCACCTCCCTGACTAAAGCCTTTTTCCCCCCAGTTGCTCAATTTGGTTGGGCAGCCAGCTCTGGGAGTCCAGCGGCCTCATGTATCAACATTGCCTATGCACGAAAAGGTTGCATATGCTGGTGTTCACGCACAAAGTGTGATGTATCAAAATTATCGTGACGTGAGAATGTGCAGAGCGCACCGCAAAACCTCGAGCTGCCATGAGAATGTGCGGAGCGCACCGCAAAGTCAAGTCTGGCTCTGTAACGTGGCGATTTCAAACTGAAACGTACCAAACCACATCCAATATGTGTCCGCTCCAGTTACTTCCATAAGGAAACATGGCGTTGTCAATGAAAAAACATATCTGATGACTACAACATAAGTTAGATCATGTCCTTATCGGGACGCGAACCCCTCTCCTGCGGATTTCAAAATGTTGGCTTTAGCAAGGAACCCAAGGGATCTCTATAATTAAATTGTTTTTGAGGTGTCAGAGAGTGAGATTTACTTAATTTAAGAGTAGGCTACTGTACAGCGTTAACCGGCTGGCCATCATTACATTGGCCTACTGTATTTTCACCCTCTCTAAATATATAGCCATTGGACATGTCATGTTGCACAAGGCTTGTGCGTCCCAGGTCAGTAGGTCTGGTAGAAAATATGTCAGAATTTGATTGGAGCAGCTAGGCCAGTCCCTGGCGATCCTTGTCGGGTAATCCAGCGGCACTCTGAGTAAAGTGTTTGGAGATGGGCAGGCACAGTGGTAGAGCTGTCAGTGGTGGTATTTGGGGTAACAGTCTCAGGGGCTAGATAAGTGCCGGCCTCGATCACTGTAACGGAGCAAATCAGTCCCGCCACGGCACCCTTGGGCAAAGTAATCGTCGAAGAGCCAGGGTTGTAGACACGGAGAGGAATATTAGGGACACGTTGCGCTCCCAGTACCACCCCTGGTGTTTCTCCACAAACCCCTTGGTGGGATTCAACATCATGTCCCCAATGGCTGGTTGCCGCATGCGGACCTGCCTAGGCAGTATGTACTCCCGTCCAGGCTCCAACACCGAAGTCTGGGCCACTCTGACTACAAGTACGCTGGAATGTCCTTCAGGGTCAAAGTGGGGCACATGCTCTCCAAACAAGGTTATCACTCCCCAGCCATAATCCAGACAGGCCTTTACCTGCTTCAAAAATGACACCCCCAAAATAACCTCCATGTTGTTCCCTGTGCGCTGCAGGGAAGCGACTACAAAGTTGAGTTACAGTCTTTTTGCCAATCTGAATAGGGAGGTCCACCTCCCCGACCGCAGCTACAGTGCCTGGGCCAATGCCCTGCAAAACCTCTACCTCAGATGGTTGTAATGGGGGCCTTATGCTAGTGGGAATATCCTCAAAATGAACCAGAGGTAAAACGCTCCTCACCACCCCAGAGTCAATTACAGCAATAACTTGTACATCATATACTTTTGCACTAATGCATTTATCAGAATCAGTTTTACCAACCTCCGTAGGGACAGTGGCATTGTCTTGGCAAGGCTTCTCAGGTCTCTGTTTAGGTTTACGAGGGGAGGGGCAGTTCCGCTGAAGGTGCCCTATGCCTGAGCAGCATATAACATCATTGTTATTAAAGACGCCCCGGTTCCCCTTTTTGGGCCCCTCGCTCAGCTCTTGCCTCAGCACTCCAAGTGATGAACTGATATGAGTGGCCACGTTGTCCCTCTCTGGCCTCTTCTCCGAGCTGCCACATTCATGTACGGGTGCTACGCGGGGCCTCCGCTCTGCTGCCCCATGTATAAGTTGAGTAACAGTTCTGGCCGCATTGCGGGTTGTTTCAAACCGGTGTACCAGCTCATAAGCCTGGGCTATGGTGCGTGATCACTCCTCCAACAGCTTCTGTATGATGTCTGAGTCACCCAAAGCGTTGGTGAAAACCTCCACACTGACTGCATCCGGCTCTGCCTCAGGGTAGTGGGCATATGCAATGAAGACCTTTTTCATAAATATCATCCCTGAGCACATGCAACGCCTCCCCCTGTCTCCTCACACGTCTTCGTAGTTCCAATCCGATCGCCACTGCATGTCCAGACGAAGGCCCATAAGCAGCCTCCACTTCCCTCACAATTTGCTGATAACCCCACTGAGCAGACCTAGGGTTCTTATTAGCAATGGCTCCCGCAGCCCCAGTCAAGCTAAATCTGAGCTGGCTAGTCATTGTTTTCTCTGGCCAGTAGTTAGCTTTTGCACAGCTCTCAAATCTGTATAAAAAGTCTCTCCACAAACCTGAACCATCGAACTGACCGGGCCTCAATGTAGGTATCCGTTCTACTTGTCTAGCGTCCTCTTCATCACTGCCTTCCTCATAGCAGCTCCGCATGACCCGGTGCCGTGAGACGTCTTTACAATGTTCACGATGCATGGACCGGCTCATAATCAGCACGTGCGTAGTATATGGTCTGTCGTCTAACTGGAGACGGCTCCCATTTGTACTGGCACACCTGGTCATTGTCAAGGTGGACGGGAGTACTCACCATTTTACAATCCCATTTCACGGCTACATGTCGACTACTCTGTAGCTGGCCTTGGTCGGATGGTGACACGGCACCACATTCACAAGCACGACCAGCCGCATCTCCAAAAATGTCAGATGAAAACGGGTTGTAACTCTTCCTAAGATTGTCCGACATAAACGGGTTACAGCGTGTCCTTTCCTCTATAAA
Organism: Forbesichthys agassizii; assembly: GCA_026546735.1. Lineage (NCBI taxonomy): Eukaryota > Metazoa > Chordata > Actinopteri > Percopsiformes > Amblyopsidae > Forbesichthys > Forbesichthys agassizii. Next base: position 7,893 of record JAODLL010005296.1, read on the forward strand.
CCCACTGTCCATTTTAAACAGATTAGAGAATAGCTTAGCACTTGCTTCTGCATCACTCCTCAGAAAAGGATTCGTATTAAAAGTCTGCATTTCTGTTTTCTTGCGTGTTTCTTGTGCTTCTTTCAAAACCAAGTTGTACTCACTTGTGATCCAAGGAATAAGATCCCGGACAAGCCCCCAATGTTACTTTCCCAGACTTCTCGGTCTGAACCGTGGTAAGGACCTCTGGTTTTTAATACGGTTCCAACAATTACTCCCAGGGAACACGACGAGAGACCGACCCTGGCTGATGCAACAAAAACATTTATTTCTCTCCCGTTTCAACACATTTATTTTACATCCCTCCAGAATCCTCCCGCTCTTTTATGACTTCCTCCTTAACGTGACTACGTCACTGCTGCCGCAGGCTCACTAGCTCCCTCTACATCAATACCTCCAAATGCAATAACAGGAAGATGCACAGGACCTGGCGTATGCATGGTTTCATACATCTGAATATTTTTGTTCGTATGCACTTTTTGAGTTTTGTGAGTACGTAATATTTTAGTATGAAAGATGTGTAATTTTTGATACATAAGGCCCCAGGTGGTTCCAAACTACCACTTATGGATGATGGAAGCCACTGTGCTCATTGGGACCTTCAATGCAGCAGAAATATTTTTGTAGCCTTCCTTCGAGATATGTGCGTTGATACAATTTTTTCTCTGAGGTCTTTACAGATTCCATGGACTTAATGGCTTGGTTTGTGCTCTGACATGCACTGTCAACTTTGGTACCTTATAGACAGGTCTGTCCATTTCCAAAGCATGTCCAGCACACTGAATTTGCTACAGGTGGATAAGAGTATTATTAATAAATGAATTATTTAATTACGCTGTACTACTTGAAACACTTGTACAAGTGTAATAATTGGCTGCTTTAATTGGCCACTCTGTTTCTGTGTATTTGTTTCAGTTTTGGGATGAACCACGATGGTATTGGCAACTCCTGTGGTACTAAAGGTCATGAGATTGCTAAACTTATGGCAGCGCATATTACAGCCAACACCAACCCCTTTGCCTGGTCCGCCTGCAGCAAGGACTACATCACCAGCTTCCTGGAGTAAGTTGAACATGGGTGTTTATCATGGGCTCTGTGCACAAAACACCTACACAATAATTTGTATTGGGCTTTGTTTGAAATGTTCACTTGTTCACTCATTCCTTAAATAGTGTTCACTAAATAAATCACTATCTAGGGAATAAGGTCTCTTTATACATTGCAGACACTTATTCATTACTTTTTACACAATAACATGTGCAGGATATTCATCTCTGTAGGCTTTTGTCACATAAAGAAACAGGAGAATATGTCGGTTGGATACTTTTGGAATCTGGTGGTTTCCTAACACCAGTTCCTGCGTGTTCTTTTATGGAGTTTAAGTAGGAGGAAACACTGTGTACAAGATATAACAAAGCACCTTTAATATAATAATAGCAGATCAATAACACAAGACAGAGTCTCTGGGTCCATTCTATTTCTACCGATAACATGCAATATCAGCAGTTCACAAAGAATGACACAATGACTGGCTAGGACCTAGAGGCTTATATAGTACATAGGCGATGTGTGGGTAAATCCTTAACATTGTCTTTTGCTGATGTGGTGTCTGGCACACCGGTGTGGGCCAGTCTACCCCTTGGATGGTATGGCATGTTACAGCTCTAGACACACAGGCGACTGCAGCGTGGCATACATCACTCACGTACATAGCATACTTCATAACATAGCATCCAATCTTTCATCCTGGCATCATCCTGGCATTATCCTGTCTCCTGCTTGCTTTGCTCCCCCGCCCGCCCTGTAGCTCTCTTATCTTTCTCATTACAAGGTCAACTACATGCTGTGTTTTCTCTGTAACTTTCCATTCTGTCCCAACCTTGTCTCTCAGTTCACTTTTAAGCAATAACACACACACACAGCCATTATATCTAATATATATCTAAAATAGAATATCTAAAATGTTAAGCACAATTTTCTACAATACTATATTCAATAAAATAAGTAAATGGGTATTGTAAATTAACGTTATCCATGCAAAGCAGTCAATACATTTACGGCATTTGGCAGATGCTTTTATCCAAAGCGACTTGTATACCAGCAGTTATAAGCAAACAATATTTTAAATAGAACAAAAAGCAGCATAATGTCATTATACCTATCACCACATAGTCAAACAGGTAATGGCCTAGCTAATAAAGTGCTATTATTATTATTATTTTTTTGTTTGAGATAAGAGCATGAGAAGGGAGTGCAGGACTTCTTTAGGAGTGCTAAGAAGTGGCAAGGTCACTTGTCAAGGTACCAAGGTGTATAGTGAAGAGATGTGTCTTGAGTCTCTTTCGGAAGATGGGTAAAGTTTCCGCAGTTCTGACTGTTACTGAAAGCTTGTTCCACCACTGTGGTACCAAGACGGAGAAAAGGCGAGACTTTGATTAGCGAGTCTTGATGCCTCGTAACGGTGGCATTGCCAGTCGGCTAGCCGAGGTGGTAAAACGAAGTTCTCTTTTTGGGGCCTGGAACCGTACCATAGCTAGGAGATAGCTTGGGGCCGTTCTATGTACCGTCTTGTATGCCAGCACCAGTGCCTTGAATTGGATCCCAGCTGTAATAGAGAGCCAGTGTAGTTCTCGGAAGAGGGGGGTTACATGGGAGAACTTGGGCTGGTTGAATACCAGGCGAGCTGCAGCAT
>JAODLL010005297.1:0-10623 GCA_026546735.1 Forbesichthys agassizii
GAGCACATTTTATGACCAATTCATGCAAAACTCCATGTAATCCCAAGGGGTTCACATACTTTTTCTTGCAACTGTACGTAGTATACAAGGCCTGATGTTGATCACCAGTACACAAACCGTAAGTAAAAGTTTAATGTTCAACATTTGCAGATGACCAAATCTGTAAATCTAGTTTTGGATACAGTAACTGCAGGCTACCATAGCATAAACATGTTGAGTCTGCAGGACAGGTTTATTATCAAGAGTGATGTACACATCAATACCTACATTAGATTAATATAGACTATTGTTCAGAAACTGTAAACTGATTAAAAATAGGCTGCTTAACACCTCAACTATTTTTTTAACAAACTTTAAAAGCTTGTAAGGTAAGTGGTTACGGAAGTAAATTTTCCGTTTATTTTCTCCATTGACTTTTCAGAAAATCCATATAATGTTTTAAGCTTAGAACCAAGTCAACAACAACCAACAGCTTACATACATCGTACATGCTCTGGTAGAAGCTGTCTGCCAAATGCCGTAAATGTAAATCCATATGATATCAACCTTGTTTTAAGATAAACATGATTTATTATGACTGTTTATGTTAGAAGTATACATTATATATAAACTATTGTATTATAATATTATAATGGTATAATACACAATCTGATGACTAATGACTAATGAAAAATATGCATTTTCTGGGATTCGCAATGGGTTATGGGACATGCAGTTCCTTCACTATTACTTTACTATTCCTTTACTATTACAGTTATTTGTTACAATATGTGTATGTACACGTGACCGTTGACGTTTTTCAGTTTTGATCAAATACTTTTAATTCCAAATCAAATTGTTTAGGGTCACGATCTTTCGCGTAGCTTGATGGCTTGTTTCCAGGATAAAATACTATTTGTACAAGGCTTTTACAAAAAGTTAATGGAGAAAATGAATGGGAGATTTACTTCCGGAACCAGAGCCCCAAAAAAGTGGGCAGTCACTGTTGCGCTCTAAACAGTAAGACGTGACCCTAATGACAAGTCACTTTTCACAAAAAGGAAATATTCTGGTTACAGATAACGGATGGCGCCGATCCAATCAATCCATCGGTATTCAATATGTCAGTTGTGACCGAGCTATGGAGCTGATCCAACTAAATTAATTAACATGCGTAGGCCTACTGTCAAGCATCAGCAAAGTCTAACCTACACAGGCAACACTGGATGTGAACCTATGATCAACAGTAGGTTTCTAAAATGCATAGAACATAGAGTCCACTTCACAGCTTAACTTAAACCTAACCACTCGAACATCAATGACAACATTGTAATATTTCCTTATATTCATATATAGCCCACGTTACATTATGTTTTAAAGCGTTAGGAAAGCAATGTTCAAGCCTGATGGTTCTTTACACAAAACATGATTCCCAGGCTATTTCTCAGTCAGTGATGAATACAGTATAATTTACACTTGAATCGGATCGGTACTCTGTATCGGGATGGAAAAAATTGGATTGTGCCATCCCTACTAATGTATGCTTTCAGTAGGCACTATGGACTCGACCTAGTTCACCGGTAGTGTCTCAAATAGCACGTCGTCTCTTCTGAATTTTCATATCAGCAAGAGGCTTTTGGTGGTGAACCTTTGAACAACCAAACTCTAGACTAGTGGAGACAGTGAGGGAAGAACAGACAAGCACAGCTCTCTGCCAGAGAGCATTATTTATAACACCCACTCCCTCTCAACAACACTACAGATTTCCATTGCCTTTTGCCAGACTCAGCAATGATGGTATTAGATAAAAACAGACCCTCCACCCACAGAACTTAAATACATTCTGGATGAGATATTGGGGAGAAAAAAGGGTTTGTACAGATTCAGTATCAGAATGTGCAATACACAGGAATACAGGAAACAATGAAAGAAGGTAGTCATGTTGGATGTGTGAAATGTGGGAACATACATGTGGGATCAGTCGCCATCAGAAACAATTAATATTAGAAAGAAAACATGTCATACATTTAATTTCATGTAATTTTACAGTAATGTTGAAAGTGTGTGCCCTGTGAATGAAAACTAAAAGCAGGGTGGGTCAGTTATTCTCAAGAAAGCTTGAGTTCAAATCAAAACAAACTCCATCCGAACTTCTGCCCCACACATTGACATGCATTGTCTAACATGGATGCGTCTAACAGACAGATATCTGGCTTGTCAGGTTAGTGTCAGGTTAGTGTTAGTACTGGATTTTCTTTTCCGCAGGTAGCAAAATGCGAGGAGATATTTTGTGAATTTGACAAAAAGTATTATCTTACAAATAGCTTGCAATAGCTGTACATCTATTGGATCATCTACAAAGCATTTCAGACCGTAAATACCAACAGCTAGTTTGGGCCACATCCATACTGGTCAGCATTGGTTGCTCCTGACAACAAGCAAGGAAAACTGAAAAGTATTATCAACGCTGATTTTGAACATCTGTTGTATATCTTTTTAAACACTGTGTGCGTATTTTTATTGCCAAGTCTTAAATGTTGGCTCTTCACCTGGATTATAATTTAAAAATGTATCCCGGGAGAGATGGAGGTTGGGTGTAACCATTTTTCACGACAGTTAATTTCTCATGCTCCACAATGAAGATTTAATGACCATTAATTATAAATGTGAAATGTCTGCACCATAACACATTCAGTGTGAGAAATGGGAGAATGTGAGAATACTTGTTTTAAAACAGCAGTGTTAAAAAATGTTATGTAGGTAATAGTGTAACACTCATGTGGTCTCATGAAGAATGAGCAGGATATGAATGGTTTTGTCAAAATAACTTCTTTACAACCTCTACATTGCTGTATCTGTACAAATACAAACGGTACAACCACACCATGTCGTATTTCTAATGTGAAACTCTTTAAATCCACTTTATTACAAAAATAGGGCTAAAACCAGCTAGCCTCTGTCACAGACAAGTCGGGGAGAGTGAGGCTGTTTGCATGACTGGTGAAGAGATTTCAGCCAAAGTACCGTATGGCCTATAGCTCCCATTCACTTATTTGCACGTCGCAATTTCAGTGTCGGGCAAGTTACTCAGGAATAGTAATAAGTTACTACTTACTTATTTACTCCTTCAAAAAGTAATAATATCAAACGCGCGTTGATAATGCCCCGATCACACAGAGATGGGCTGGTTGTGCCAAAGAGAATGGCTGCCTGGACCAACTGTCACATTGATGAACAGTGCAACTCCGCTCCTTGCGCTGAAAAGTAGAGAATGTTTAAACTTTTATGCGCGTCTAAAAAAACGCTAAAGGAAGTCGGCCATTTTAAAATGAATGGTCTTTTGCCAATTTACATACTCCGTACTTTAACGAACTCCTCCAAGAGTATAGACGGGAAAGGGAAGTTTGGGGTTCCTTGCTGGAGCTGCTGCCCCCGCGACTCGACTCCGGATAAGCAGGAGAAGATGGATGAAATGATACAAAAAACCACTAAAAACGCAAAAAACAAACAAAAAAAAACAAAAAAAACGCAAAGGGCGGCGCCAGAAAAATGTGCATGCCAGGTGCGCCGTCCTCATAGGAAAACAATGGTTTAGCTGGCGAAGCGTTTCTAGAGACGTGTCTGTGTGATCGGGGCCTTAGGCATTTCTTTTTCCCCCACCCTGCTGTAGTCCATTTTCTCCTTTGGTGTCATGAGGAGGATCTAATGAATCGGCCTATTGAGCGGTGCAGAGCTGCGGACTGACCTGACACTGCACTGTGTGTGTGTGTGTGTGTGTGTTGCCGTCCAAATTTCCCAGCCTCCCAAAAGACAAAGCAGCCATTTCAAGTCCCCAGAGCTGAAGTCAGAGTGTGTGTGTGTGTGTGTGTGTGTGTACACATGCACATATCTAGGAATGTAATCTAAACCACATCTGTGTACAATCATTAAGTGTTTCAGATCAGTTCTTGGTAGTCTATGTGGTCCATATTGTACAGCAATGAGTCCAAAAACGTCACACACAGACTCCACCACTAACCTACGGCCCACACACGCACAAACACAGACTACAACAGCTCAGAAAAACAGTGTACAGTGCTAACACTGCTTTGTCTTACTTCAACTATAAAAAAGAAAGAAAAACAAAACAGAATAAATCGCATGAATAACTACGATGACATATTACAACTAAAGCATGAACAAAAACGCACGTACAAAAGCTTCTCTAGTTGTGATTCAGTCAAGTGAGTCATCACAGACACAGCTGTTCTCAATCAGGAGAACACCCATCTTTATTAGTATTGGTGCATGTCGTAACCACAATCACGTGTGCGTGAGTTACTACCAGAAAAACCCCGGCACAGATAATCTGTGTGGGATTCAATGCACCTGTGTGTGTGTGTGTGCGTGTGCTAGGGGTGCACAATATATCGATTCAGTATTGCTATCACAATATCACGTTGTGCAAAATTATACCGTAAATGTAATATTCAGTTTAATTAGTGGAGAGATGCGTTCATTGGCTAAGATAATGACATAATAGAGATGGAAAAGTGAACATTAGTGGCCAATAAGAATGCCTCCTCGGTAGTTTGGAATTACTGTTGTACCAGTCCAATATGACTGTCAGTTGAAAAAGTGTTTTTTTTTAAGTGTATTTTGATGCATTTTCCCATAACCTTTGTGTTTTTACTTCTGTTTAAAAATATTGAAATTAAATAAATAAACATTTGTAAAATAAAGATACAGAAGCCAGTTCCAGGGCTGGAAGACAGTGCTATAGACCCGCAAACACCGCTCACAACAACAAAGCCATATGCTTTGCTTCACAATGCGTTTCAATGTGTGGGACGGAGGGCACGGAAGAATATTATTTTGATTTGAGCTTCAAGTTAGCAAGCGATCCCTGCCCAAATTCATCTGGCAGGAAGCCTAGCCATGCAGATGCAGCTCTGAACCTTGAGTAAGGCCCTTTGAATAAGGGGTGCAAGAAAATATCAATACACCCGAGTCCCACGATATTTTGGTTTGCGATCCTGTATATCAGATTCTCTAAATCACGGTATTCATTTTTTTTTCCTTTCATCGAATATTGATTCGGTATTGACTTAAAAAATAAATGTACTAAAAGGGTCTCTCTCTCTCTCTCTCTCTCTCTCTCTCTCTCTCTCTCTATTAGTCACATAAGACTGCCTTACAGGAATGTATTACATTTAAGCACCTGGATTTAGAAAGGAAAGCCAAATAGGGGAGGGCTTAGTGGATGAATGTGAGATGAAAAAGAGGTGTTGGTTTGCTATGTGTTCCACCTCTTTCCAGAGAAGAGAGTACTAGCTAAAATTAAGGTTAAAAGTTCTACTTTTAAAAACATATTCTCTAAATGGACGTAATGTGAAGAAGCAGTATAATTTCAGTCCATGTTTGTGTTTGGTTTCTTTTAATAAATACTGTTAACTGATGTATAGGCTGTGTATTTACATCTCTATATAGTAAAACATGATGTAACAATTCTTTACTCGCGGTAAAACACATGGCGTGTTACCGAAGAAAGACATGTTTGGTTTCATCACTTAGTGCCTGCCAGTGCAGTTCATGAAGTGGCTATTTGTCCTTGCGCTTTGCGCAGGTCAAGCTTAAATAACAACGTCACAATGTGTAGGTGTTGTTAAAGCCACCTGACAGCCTATGTTCTGCCTCTTAGATCTTCTCACATTACATGGGCGAGTTACATTTTTCCAAAAGGTGTGCCCCGTTTGGCTGTAGTCTCCTTGTTGAAGCCTACCTCCGACCACGCTGACCCCATGGCAGCTGACCCCTGACCCCCAGGCAGCAGACCAATGGCTTGCCTGCTACCGCCTCTCCGAGGCCTGCCAAGCTCGCCTGTCTGGTACGACAGGGAGTTAAAGGTATATTCAGCTATTGTAAGCTGATGGCGGCCACTCTGATGTCACCAGAAGCATCCCGGAGGCAGCTCTCCGCTCTGCTCCACTAAAAGATAGGCGTGTCAATTTTTGAGACGCTACGTCCAAGCCACACTGTACGAATGCAAAATACAGAAGAAGTCGTGTGCCAAACATTGTGTGAAGACAATGGTGGCAAGAGGCCAGAAGTCAGAAGAAGCTGACATCATAACAATAAACAACAAACATTTACTGTACCTAAGTTGGCACCCAATATTGTAAGAAAAATGTGAATATAAGTATTTAAATAATACAAAATTACTTGTACATTAAAAGGCCATTAAGAAATGTATGTAGAGGGCCATTCATCTAAATGGGTTGATGCATTACAAGATATAGTCAGTTTTGTAAGCTAATTGTAATACACTTTGTCAAATTCACCAAATATCTCCTTGCATTCCGCTATTTTACTGTTCTCTGTGCGTGCTGAAATAAAATGATTTGGTACTTCTACACAGCCCTGGCTCCGTAAATAGAAACATAAACAGCATGTATTTCAATGTGTGTGGCTGAGCTTCTGAGGAAGTTGTCGTGGCGTTCTCGGCAATGACTAACGCGACTAATGCCTTTAAGCCCTAGTTTTCAGAAAATTTACTTAATTTACTAACTAAGAGTTGCTGCAAAAAAGCACCTGTAAAACCAACAGCGAATGTGTGTGTGTGTTTGGAGACGGTGCTGTTGTAACCATGGTATGGCTGCATCTACCCATCTCCATCAAGTGTTGAGTGACCCGACGTGCACACCAACGGTTGCTACAGGTACAGCCAAAACATTCTAACACAGATCCTCTTATTCTCATTAGTTCAGAGGAAACCATGGAGATGCCAAATAGGTATGCTTTAAAAGGTCAGTAAAGACCTATTTGAATGAGTTACTAGAGGCATCTTAAACTATACTGTAACTGTTGTGGGATCGGCTTGGTCATGCTGTTCGTGCCAGAGATGGCAACCACGTTGGCTGGTTGAAGAATGGGATGCCATCCCACAGCAGTGTGTGACCATGGTGACCAGCACGAGAAGGAGGTGCCAGGCTGTTGTGGCTGCGTATGGTTCTCCCACACGCGACTGATGCTCCCGTTTTTAAATTGTTAAATTGCCAATAAGTCTCGTTTCTCTAGACTTTAATCATCCAATCCACCAAACACCAAACAAGAGTTAACACCAGGTCTTGTGGTTGCTTTGCCTTTAGATAGTAGCTGATTGTTATCACAATCACTTAGCTGAAACAATGCTTGGTTATGAATTGCAGCTATATGTTTAATAATTCACAGTAAACAATTTAGTAGGCCTATTTTTAAACAGTACAAAAGTGTAAAATATTATTCAAGTCATCATGTTCTACTGAAATTAAACATGTATGTAGGAATACATACCGACGAAGCCGACGCAAAGTGTGAAAAATGTATTGCAATTTTCAGATGCATGTATCTATATACTTTTATCTATTAGCTACAATAAAAATCCTTGGGTAACTACATTTAGCTTACTAACTAAACAGCGCTAAAGAGAAAATATCAAATCAGTTTTGAATACGGAATTTGTCCATCTTTATGTACCTTGGGGGAAAAAATGCAAAACAAACCTAAAAATGTATATAAACCAAAATATTTTTCCACTACAACAATGCCATAATTCCAACCAGATAGCTATGTGGAAATGCTCAATTGTCTCCAGTAGCTATCAATCTAATAGTTTGAACAAAACATTTAGAATTTAATTCAGCGGCCAAGGTTAATGTCAGCATAAAACATAATGGTTTATGTTTTTACAATCACAGCAATGGATGGAGATGGAGCATCAATACAGCTGTCTAACAATTTCACTGATAACAATCCATTAAAAACCTAACATCCAGAGACAGAAACACAGCTGTTTTTTATAGTTAGAAAATGTATCTGCTGTTTCCAAGGTGTGAGGGAATTAGTGGGCATAGTCAGATGAAGTCATCATATCACACTCGACCACATCCTAGGTCATTTATCCCAGCCATAAAACAAGACAAGCACCAGCTGGTCATGGTGTTCCTACTGACCAGTTAGTAGGCTATATTTAAGGCTCCTATGTAATAAAACTGAGGATGGGGGGAAATACCTTGGAACAGACCAAATGGTTCCACTTGTACGGACACTGAATTCGATACGAGTTCTGTGCTTTTCTCATTTCAATTCCCAAGAAGTCAAAATATTGTGGCGTAAAGCAATGTGTGTTGATATGACCAACAGGTGTTTTTGGAAGTCATGTGGGCGCTGAAACAGAGCTTGTTGCTTAAATTCTTACCTTTCTTGGAGGAAGCAATGCCTGGTCTGGATCAACCGCTAACGACCTCTCGACAGCTAAGACAAAAACAGACACACAAACACATTATTACTGTCAGCTTTCAAGTCATCTGGTAGGTACACCCACACTAGGATGCCGTTTCACTAGCCCATAAAATGATAGGTGTCTTTTAAAGAAAACGACATTCTTGACTATTAAAATTAAAATAATTAGAAGTTTGGGATTTCAGGTTAGACAAACACTGTATATTAGGCATTAAAACTAAAAAGAAAGTGAGATTCTCCTAAAAGGAAGCTATCTCACCAAGTGAATAATCCTTTTATGTATAAAATGCGCCTTGTAATAAGCATTGTCCCCATGCACCATAAAATATATTTCAAATACTTTAAAATTATTATTATTTTTTATCTCTTAGGTCAGTGGTCCCCAATCCTGGTCCTGGAGGGCCGCTGCCCTGCATGTTTAAGATGTCTCCCTGCTCCAACACAGCTGATTCAAATGACTAGCTTGTTATAATGACCCATTCATAATTTGGGGGAACCCACATATGTATTTTTTACGAACAAAGTATTTAGGGGTTTAATTAATGACCGGTGAGGGTCTTTAAGCTTTTTGTCAAATTCAGTTCATATCTACTCACAGTCTACTCACTGCCCATTTTGTGTGCAGTGCACATTGAATAAAAATGGAATCGGGTGTTAATACACAGCCCTGGCTCTGTTAATAAGAACACATACCGCACCCCAGCAACAATATCCCAGCTTTGAAAATGCATTTCCAATGTGTGTGGCGGAGCTTCTGAAGGAGCAACATGGCATGGCATTGAACTGAGTGGTTTTAATTTTGATAAAGTTCAAATATCAACAATATGTATTTCGAGACATAAAAGGTAAGACTACTATGTGTGATTACACGCACACGCACACACACACACACACACACGTACATAAACGCACACTACTGTACAGTTCATGCAGCGCATTTACAGTTATTAGACCTGACCACGCGAGTCCTCAGTATTTTCCAGTAAGGGAAGTGACAAAGAGGCCTGCCGTAGGCACTAGCCGGGCTGTGTATCGGTCAGCAGGAAGCATGAGGGACGCGGAGGGCCTTCACTGCCACCTGCACTCAAAACCAACTGTGTCAACAACACCAACAACCCAGTGGAAAAGGACACGGGCGCTAGATTATTACTGATAGCATGTGATGTTATTATTGCAGAGTACTGTACCTACAGAAATAACAATTGGCTATTGGTGACTTTGGAATTGGCTCTGTGTTCAAAATGACATCAAAAACATGCTGTGAATGAGTTGTATAATGAGAGGGGGGGTTACTGGTTTATGCACAACCCGCTGTAAGTTAATTATAACCTGATGTTGTATTGTTTACAAATACTTTAATAAAAATATATTAAGTACAAATATTTTGTGGTAAATGTTTAATTTAGTATTGTATCCAGTGTATCCAAAGTATGTCCCTCTCGTTGTTGATGTTTGTCGGTTCTGCCGGTTGTAAATGCAGTCGTGAAGGATGTCAAAAAGATCAAATATTTTTACAATGGATGGCGTGCCGTAGGGCACAACTAATTTCACCTTCATGCTCTCGTCCACTAACATTCCGTGTGAACGCAGCACTATAAATCAAATAATAAACTACATGGCATTGCAGCTAACAATCTCAGTATGTCAGCCTGTGCTCACACAGAGCATACTGTAACTGATAACTGACTAATAACCAGCACAGTGTGAACAGGACCACTGCTGCTAACCTTGAAAATGTCAGCAACTCGCTCCACAGGATAGCAGAGACCACAAGTGAAAAAACATAGAAGTGTGAAAGGGCAGAAACCAAATCCATTGATGAAAAAATATTAGGTTTAGCACCGGCTTCCAACCAATCCACAGCGACAATGAAACAAGAGAGTCCAGAGACAGCAATGCTCTGAATCTGGTTTGCTTGGCTAAACGGTAGAACAAGACATTGAACAAGATGTGAGTAAAAGCAGCACAGTTACATAAGCTACACTGGTGTCAGCGGTGAAAGCAGCGTCCGTTTTAACGGCTGACTTGTTGCTCACTGCTAGCCGGGGAAGTATTAATAGTCGTTGTCTCCTACCTCTGGTTTATTTTGAAACTATTGGACATGCGCTGAACCAATCGGCATTGCTTAACTGTTTTTATCGCCTCATCTAGCTCTGCCACCATTTAGAAACATGCAGGACTTCAACGTCATCTCACTTACCCACCCTGATCGGTCCACCAGCAGGGTGGCTGTGGAAACAATAATGCAAACAGGATTTACACACTATAATATATACAATATAGTTTTCAGCATGTACAGAGAATGGGTAGCTAGCAGACCATGAGCAGATATTTGCTTAACTTCACAAAGTGTATTGTGTTGCAATCACTGACTACCTTTAACTG
>JAODLL010005298.1:0-10623 GCA_026546735.1 Forbesichthys agassizii
AGTCTCTTATGTGACGTAGTGCTGATGAAGAGGCTGAGACTAGAGACAGTCTCTTATGTGACGTAGTGCTGATGAAGTGGCTGAGACTAGAGACAGTCTCTTATGTGACGTAGTGCTGATTAAGAGGCTGAGACTAGAGACAGTCTCCTAGTTGACGTAGTGCTGATGAAGAGGCTGAGGCTAGAGACAGTCTCTTATGTGACGTAGTGCTGATGAAGGGAAGAGGCTGAGACTAGAGACAGAATGGTTTGTCTGCAGAAAGCACTGACCTTTGACCCTACGATGCCACGTCCAGGAGGACCTAGCAACCCCTGTCGTCCTGATATGCCTGGTTCACCCTAGTTCACATAAACACAAACGTTAAAAAAAACATCATAGCTCCTTCATGGATAGCACTAACTTTTACTAACACCAATTATTGACCTTTGCTCCGGAGGGCCCGGCAATGCCAGGTGGACCAGCCAGTCCTCGAATCCCTCTCTGTCCTTGGTCACCCTAACATAACAACGCACAATAAAACAAAATAAAACACCACAATACAACGACACAATAAAGCCCAATTAAACAACACAATACAATACAGCAGTACAGTCAACACCAATGGAACGTGTGTTATAGTCCCTGTAGGTCGGGGTGATTGTAAGTTGTCTCACCTTCTCACCCTGGGTGCCAATCCCAGCAGCCCCCTCGGGGCCTCTCAGACCCGTGGTCCCTGGCTCACCCTATGGGAAAGGCACACACACACACACACACACATTCCAAACAGTTAAGTAATTCAGAGGTCTTTAATAGGATGACCCTTCCCGATATTTGCTTGCAACAAAAAAAAACTGTAATTCCAATATTGAATACCCAAAAGGATATGAAGGTAGCGCGCGTGCACACACACACCCACATGCACGCACACACACACACACACACACACACACACATATTCCGAGCAAAGTAGATCAATCTCAATTTCACTGTTACTGTAAGGAAAACATGCTAACATTTTTGTCCTAATGTCCTTCATCAGAGCATCTAACACCACTAGAAGGTTAAAGGATCGAGGGAGCTGCCAAGTTATTACTTGGAAGTTATAAAGCAGACGATTATTTCCCTCCAACTGCTAAATTTTCCATTTCAGAATTCTCCCATAGAGCTCCATTCAAAATTAAACAAGTGGCATGTCTCCTTAACCACTTTATTCCTGATCGTAGCTATTTCCCATGATTCATAGTGCATTAATAACGGTTCCTGTTCGTAATTTCCGGTTAGCAACTATATTACAGTAGCAGTGGTACAGTACATTGATTTAACCGTTTTTTTTGGCAATATATTTTTTAACAAGTAGTTTCCATTTGTGAACTAGCCTACCATGGCACAGAATAAACCTGAGCTCATCGTTTCTCTCTGAGCATCGCATCGAGCAGAAGTAAAAACATTAAAGGTAACCACGACTGCGATATAATGTCTCTGGGCGAGCTGACAGTTACCTTCTGCCCGGGAGCTCCATCCTCTCCTGGAAGACCCGGCAAACCGGCCAATCCTGACGAGCCTGGCTCGCCCTGTAGGAAGACGATTGGTTGGTTTGGCGGTGCTCGTCCGGTACGGTGTAAATGACTGACATGTATAGTGTCTATGTTCAATGGGGTTAGGGTTTTTAAGACTGACTTTTGTTTCATTTAGATTGGTTAAACATGTTGATATTGACTGATATTGATTTTTTTCCTTTAAAAAAACGTTTTATGACAAAAAACGATTAGCCCTATTACTTATAAATATGATCTAACGGGTAAATGGTAAATATTAACTATGTGCTGTCTTTATTGCTTGTAATTGGGATAAAATAAACAGAATGAAGTATCTTCATATGCATTCTTTCAACTTTATTGATTTCCAAATCCCAATACGTGGGTCAACCAGGCCCGTAAACATTAGCTGAGTAACAAACATGAACACCACAAGGGTTAAATGTAGACATCAATGCCGTGACTCACCTTAGGCCCAGGTTCGCCAGCCCCCCTCTCACCCGGAGTGCCTGTCTCCCCTGGCAACCCCTGGTCGCCCTGTGAGAAGAATGACCAGTGGTGGACAAAATGGCCTCCCCTTCCCCAGATTCAAAGCACCAAAAGCATGAATAATAATAGTAATAACGGACGGCACTTCCGCATTTGATTTGGGACGGGGGGGACCTTACACCCTTCATACAGACTAGAACGGCCCAGCGATCCATGCTAGTCAATGGGGAGGGCCACGGGTTTCACCATACATTATTTCTCTCTGGGGGCGTTGATGGGTCTTTTGAGAATAGAACATTAATTCCCAAGTGCCTACGATCAATCTGAGGTTAAAACGGTATTTCTGCAGTGAACTGTTTTGACGTAAATTAAAGTTGTTTCTGGCCATGCATGGTAAAATGGCATTAGTGACACGCCCACTTAAGAGACCGGAAGCGTAACATTTTTGCTTCCATTGAAATGCATTACAATGCTCCAGCTATTATTATTATTAAAATACAGTATCTTTGGCACAAACCTTGGGTCCAGGTAACCCTTCTCCTTGGGGGCCTCTACTTCCGGGTGGCCCGCGGGGACCCTCCATACCCTTTAACGAAAACAGAGAGGAATTAAAGCCTTTAAAATTTAAATTCAGTATTCAAATGTCAGAGTTGAGATTCAACGTCTTGAAGCGACGACAGCACATTGACTGAAACATTTCCGGTGGGAAATATATGAGAGCAATACCTAGGCAACCAAAGCCTGGAAATTAAACAAGCGACCAATTTTCAGCTACAAATTGCTGAGCGACAAGTGGATCGCTTGCAGTGAGTCCATCCGGGGCTTTAGTTATATATTACCTTAGGTACAGTTGATTTTTCAGGAAATGTGATGCTTAAAATTCTTGCCACACATACATTATTAATAATTAACACATATTAAATATAAAAAAGCATGTATCATTTGACGCCGTGTTTTCATTAATACACATACTTTTTCTCCCTGGATGCCGACTCCCGGAAGTCCAATAGGCCCTGGAAAACCAGGAGAACCAAAGTCCCCCTGTAGGTTTGAGATGAGAATCCAGGCTGATGAGGCCATGCACAAGTACACTAATTGCAGGTACATTCAGTAATAACTAGTAGTTTAAGTAATTACTTTTTCCAAAAAATAAATAATATTACCATTACTAATCCAATTAACTATTAGTTACTACGATACAAGAACAACATTTCTGGTCTTAGCAAACTTAGGGTAGGCTAATTAAACCAACCTGTCAATCATCTGGTTAGAGGCTGCAATGTTTTCACTTTGACTGATGGTTGAATCCTAAGGTTCATTATTGTTCCAATAAAGAGGATTCAATAATAAAATGAGCTGGCTATACAGGTTGTCATTTTTCTGAATGGACGAGGCAGGGTAGTAATTATTAAAGTAATATAGTAATGTAACTAGTAACGTAACTACTTACTTTTAATACCCAGTAATAAGTAAAGTAATGTTATTACTTTTGAAGGAGTAATAAGTAAATAGTAACTTATTACAATTCCTGAGTAACTTGCCAAACACTGCTGATGTTAAATATTGAAGTAACTAACTAACTCTGTAGTGAAAACATAGACATGACAAGTACCATCATGAAATAGTCTCACCTGGCTTATATAATTTGCATTACTGTATATTGGCCTATACATTTGATTGTTTATGTTTCACATTGTAAAACCTGTAGTTGGGATGCAGTTGTAACACGCATATCCTGCATTATATATATAAGCTGGGCTTGTTGATTAATGCGTCATTATATCACACAAAAGCTTTTTAAACCTGCCAGACACTGTAAAATGTACCCACACTGTAAAATGTAAATGTAAGAATTTTCCTGCCAGGATTTCTGACTAGAGGAATAATAATTACAACAGGACAATTAATTTCTGCGTATGCTGTGACTGCATGTCAAGCAGAACTTAATTATAAAAAAGTAAGAGAATTGATACCAAACATATGACATCATATGGATTAAGAAAGAAACACTTATCCAAAACAAATCTTAATAATTAGTCATTACCCTGTATTTACAATACTGCATATATCAGATATTTAATTGCATATACATGTTTAGCGTTTGGCACATTTCATTGAGGGCATTAGCCATTCTTTCCATTTCAGAGACCTGCGTCTGTGATGGAAACAAACTAATGATTGCATTCCTTTATCTCTCTTTTTGTCTTGTGATGAAGACGACCGCAGCCAAGTGAAAACAATTCAGGGCAGAGTAGCGCTTGCCAACTTTCTCAGTCCTCGACCCAAAAACATCAAACGTGCAGACCTCAAACACACACAACCTACATCTAACCTAGTGAGCGAATGTATAGGTCACTACTAAATGCGCGGCCACCAGTGACTGCCCTGTTCACACGGGGGATTTCTCTGCATGCTTGTGTGAGACACTTTCATCCGGGCCATCTTATTTACAGCCTCCCTGCACTGTACCAGTGACATTATATAAGGAGACAGGCCACAGTTCTGAAACGGCTAATTTGGCAGTTGGAGGAAAAGAGCCAATCATCTGTTTGTAACTGCCAAGCATGAACCTATTTAACCAATAGTGTGGTTGCATTCATGCAAGCAAACTGTTGTGCAATAATGCAAGCAAACTTTTGCTTGGGGGAAAACTACTTTATAAACCTTATTTTGGGGGTAAAGTCATCAAACTTCCCAGTGTGTTTCAAAGATGACTGCCGAGTGGCGAGACTTGCCTAGAAGCAGAGACGTTATATAGAGGAGACATGTCATAACATGTCATAACATAACATAACCCAAAAGAGCCAATCGTCTGCTTTATAACTGCCAAGCTTTACTCTATTTAACCAATCATGTGGCTGCATTGACGAAAGCCACCTGCCTACACTGTCTTCCTAAATAACTGCCCGAGGTGTTTCCAAGATGGCTGTCGAGTGGCAAGACTTATAAGGACTTTGACTGTACCTTGTCACCTTTGATTCCAGCGCCCGGCTGTCCTCTCGTTCCACGCGGTCCTTCCAGACCTCGCTCGCCCTGTGAACACGTGCAGAAACGTTGACATGTTCTCAACTGCTTGAAACATTGACGACAGACGAGCAGAAATTCGCATTTTCACAGACTAGATTGTGTTTCAACCTTGTTTTGTGTATGAATGAAAGCTCATAAAATGTAAATTTCCATGACAGAAAATGTTTTAATGCGGCTGACAAGAAAACATGTTTCCTTGAATGATTAAGGCCTGGATGTCTTGACATCTTGTTTCCACACTCCACGCCAATGTTGAAGATGCTAAAGATATGAGAGAAAACAGGGTGCTGTTCAGCGTCAACCAGTCCGGTTTCAGACTGTGAGGACTGGGGACCTCGCAGAAAAACACAAAATTGTTTCTTAAAAGTCACCTTTATATTATTAAGAATCTGGCTTGAAATTCTACACAGTATATAAAAGAGAAACCAACAGTAGAGTGAGCAAGAGGTAGGTTATAATTACGGTGAGGGATTAGTGATAATCCTTCTTGACACTGATCACAATGGTAGACATATTGCTGGTATGCACACAGTGTGGTTATGCTAAAAAGCCAAATATCAGTTGAAAAATATTTTGGTCTCCCCATTCAAGGAGGTCACACAAGGATACGCCATTGTCCGACACAATGTATGCCCGATTTCCACAGCAACGGCCGTGCGCCGAAACGGGGATTGATTGTCATAATAACACGGCAGAATCTCAACTTCAGCACACATGCCTGAGGTGGTAATTACGTGGAAACGGACGACATCGAGGCTCGCGTTCTTGTGAATCTGGATCTTGTCAGAACATGTGGTGTGAGGGCTTCCAGGGACTGAGAACACCATCTGCGACTCCTCGGTCAATCTCACTGCAAAAGGAAAAGAAAGACTGGCCCTGGAGGCCAATCTCCTGACGGCTGCACTTGGCATGGGATGATATATGGGATGAACATCGGGGGTGGAAAATTAAGGTGAGTAACTCTGGTGAGTTACCTTTATCTGGCCCGTTTGATGTGAAAAGACACACTTGCAGCCCAGCCAAGAGAAATGATCTTTGCCATTATTACTTCTTAAGTGAATTCCGGAAAATGAATCACGTTTTATTGAAAGGTGGATCCAACTATTAAAACAATGAAGGGATATGCTCTGGTTTACACCTGCAAACCAAAAAATCCAGGTGGCTGTGTACAGTTTGACGAAATCCCCTTAGATCATCAGCGGAATGTTCTATATTTGTTATCCTGTATAATTTTTTTCTAAGCCGCCACAAAAATGTCTGAAATGGAGGTTGCTGAGGCACGCAATGAAATTAGCTAGCAAGCTAGCTGTCTTTGACGCATGCATTTCTGAGGAGGTGCACACAGAAACGTGCATCCATTTTCCCCCTTTGATCAGAGGAGCCACTCTGTCACGTTGGAAGGTATCGTAGAGCTAAATAAAAGTTTACGCTGGAACAGACTTATAAAGTTTCCCACAATCCTCTGCTTCCCAGCAGTGCGCAGACAACTTCCGTGTGTACTGGGGGACCGGTAATACAGGTCACACGCGGGATGCGATAATGCGGTAATGCTAGCCATGTTGCATTACGTCACTGCAGATTTGTGGACCGTCTGCATTTCTTCTCCGGCGCTTAGCCGATCATGTAGCCCATATCAAGTCTTTACTTTCAGACCTGTGGCACTAAGACAAAGTAGGTACAGTATGGTGGTGCATGGTCGGAGGGACGCTTGAAGCCTTTAAGCAGAATACAGTGTGATATTCCATACAGTGTGGTCTTCCATACGATGTTCCATACTGGTGAGACTGGTATGCCAATCGTAACCCACCTTTGGACCTGGGAGGCCTTCTCCTATTAGTCCTCTCTCGCCTTGGACCCCCTGTGGACCTTGAGTTCCCTGAAGGTCACAACAAACAAATAACTTGTGTGTGCATGTTGGCGGCACCATGTGGACATGAAAGGCAACTGCACAGTCTTGAGGATTTTAACCAATCTTTAATTGTCTTCCTCCCTCTCCCTACATGCATAAATTATACACAGTTACATACAAAGTGATCCAACAGCTACAGTATTGCTGTCATTCGGCATGACAACAGTTAGGCAGCTTTAATCTGCAATGGGGTTATACACACAATTACCTCACATATTCACACATACACGCTCTCACTTGTGCCATACTAGTAGTACAGTACAAACCAATAATTATAAATACAGCCTGTATTCTGGTGAAGGTTTAGTCCATAAACGGTGGCATCTATCATCTGCTGTAGCAAGGCCAGTGGTCCTCAACCCTGGTCCCGAGGGACCCGCTGCCCTGCATGTTGTAGACGTCTCCCTGCACCAACACACCTGTCTCAAAGCCTGATAATGACCCAGTCACGTGAACCAGGTGTGTTGTTGCGCAGGAGGACGTCTACAACATGTAGGGCAGTGGGTCCTTCAGGACCAGGGTTGAGGACAACTGATGCAGGCTACACTGCTGACCTAGAACAAAAGCTATGGTCTGTGGTAGTGTTTCTTACAGGAAGGGGGGGCTACTTACTGGTGGTCCAGACTCCCCGAGTCCTGGGGCCCCCGGAGGCCCCGGTCTCCCCTGGAAACCGACATCCCCCTGTGAAGAGAGAGAGCAAGAGTGTGCAGAAACAGCGGGCGGAAGCTGCCTCCATTCATTATCATGACAGTGGTGGTTGGGGAGGTGGGTTTACCTTGGGTCCCGCAAGCCCGATTCCTATCTCCCCCTGAATCCCAGGTGGTCCTGGAAGTCCCCGCTCTCCCTATAAAATACATGCAGACGTGTGTACACAACCATTCATCATGTAAAGCACGCACACATTTTTGTAGCAAAGCAGAATTAAGCATATATACTCACACACGCACCTGCACACACACACACACACACACACACACACACACACACACACACACACACACACGCACACACAGACATAGCTCATGTCAGCGTGATCCCATGAGACTCCACTGTTCAAAACGCTTGTCTACATGTTAGATTTTACGTCATTATACTCTATTTGAGCTGATTTTGAGCTTTCCCCTCTCCTAAAGCTTGCACCAGTAATATTCTTCAAAAGGGGTTCAGGTTGTCTTCCAGGGGCTGGGGAAGAAAGGGGTTCAAGGTTCAAGGGAGACAATTACCCCCCCCCCAATGGAGGAAAAACAAAACAACAACTCACAATTCTTCCCAGTTCCACAGCAACTGTAAAGCAAGGTGTAGAGCAAGCGTGGTTCCCTGCCCCAACCCACCCCGCCCATTCATACATGTGAAGGCAAGTTAAGGTTGGCAATAGTCTGTCATGCGGTTGATATAGGATGACAGTCAATGGGGAAGCATTCTTCCAAAATGATTACGCGGCAGGTACTTCAACTGGTGGTGTGGGCTCCTGTCAGGTATGACACAGATGAGGGGGCTTATAAATGAAGGAACAGACAGATGACAGGATAATAACAGGCGGTCCACCTCTGGGGGTGATTGCTAGCCTTACTGCCGTAGTTCATCATTTAACACTTTTCTGAGTACAAGCGTATGCCGACAGGATCTGTCAAACGCACCTTACATTTTTTGATTTACTGAGCTATTATAAATGTGATATAAATGTCAAAAATGCAAGGGTCTTCAAAACGTGAAGTGAGATAATGTGCTGAATTTAACTGACACAATTAAATTGTAATACCAACAACTACTTTCTTACTTTTTTCTTCTTACTTTCTTTCTTTTTAAGGGAAATTCTTCCATTTGTGTCTGGAATTCCCCTTGGTGGTTGTAAGAGGTGTTCCAAAAGCATTGTTGTCGTTTCACCTGAATGTCAGACAGTCCTCTTTACTCCTTTCCCTACATAGCTATTACAAACTGTGGTCTACCCCTTACCTTGAAGGCCTAAGTGTACTCTCCACATCCGCGGAGGCTCACGGGCGGTGCGCGTGACGTAAATACAGCGTATTTACTCTGTATTGTCACGCATACAGTCAGCGCACTTCCAAAATGCTCTGCCCATGTGGACATAGGCGTAATGCGCATGTACGACAGGCAACGGCAATGGATGTCCTACTAAGCTCACAAATGGGTGTTCTTAGCATATCAAACCATATTCTTTCCGGCGAATCTCTTAGTTACACCAATATTGTTTACGGGAAAACAATGTGTGCACATATACATTGTATAAATCGCAAATTCCACCACAGCACAGCCGAGCCCTTGTCCATCCTGAGCGAGGCCACGCATTTGGTAGTATATCCATGCCTTTTCATCAATTAATATTTATTCAAGGAGATACAGTGACCATTTATAGGCAATTGTTGGCAGTAATTGGGCTCGTTCACGTGCGCTAGATTTCACGTAGATTGTGATTTATAAAGGAAAATGGATTTTATGACTGGTTTTATGAATCTGGGAACGCTCGATCGAAATGAACACTGGCTTGGCAGCACACAACCAGATTAATCGGAGTCTTGATCGGAGGCCACTTCAGCTACGAAGTGGCCTGTGTTTAGAAAACACTTGGGCTCTGTTCTTATTGGTTGAA
This sequence comes from Forbesichthys agassizii, assembly GCA_026546735.1. NCBI lineage: Eukaryota > Metazoa > Chordata > Actinopteri > Percopsiformes > Amblyopsidae > Forbesichthys > Forbesichthys agassizii. The sequence goes on from JAODLL010005298.1 coordinate 9,548, forward strand.
GGGTGTTGTGTAGCAGTCTGCTAACGCATCAGTTCTTAAACTGGGGTTCGGGACCCCCCGGGGGGCGCGAGACACAGATGAGGGTGTCACAAGATGACATTTTAAAATGATTAAACTGGCATATTTTAGTCAGAATTGTTAGTAGTAGTACAGTTTATACATTACTTTGATGTATTCTGCTACTAGCCTGTATTAAAATACTATCAAATAATATTATGGCTGTTATTCTTCTACCACCTCTGGGGATAGCGGGGGTCGCAAGCCTCTGGCACTGTTATTTTGGGGGCCCACAAGCTGAAAAGTTTGAGAACTCCTGTGCGTCGGGTAGAAGATCACAGTAAAAAGGTTGTCGTTGTAATTAGCTGAAGGTTGTCCAGTCACCCGTGATTTGACATCTATTGGCACTGTCTGCCTTACAAATGACTTTCCATTTAGAGTTCCTAGACACACAATCAATCAGTAAAAGGTAGAGGCTAAGCTTTATATTAAACAGGATGCTAAACAACACATCAAGGTGTGCTCCTTTGAAGTTTGAAACATTGGTTTTCTTTTTGCTGTTAAAACGTGCTGACATGGACTTCCTCCTCTCAAAAGATGAAGAGAGACTTAATTTGAACCAGACTTAACATTGAGGAAATACTCAAACATCCACATCCTTCAGTTTCTGTACATCTGGATTTTAGGGTCAAGATCATATTTGATCAGTCTTTGTAGACTAGAAAAGAAAAAATGATCAACTACAGTAACACCACTTAAGTGTAAAAAGAAAATAGAAAGACATAGACTAGGGTAGAATATAGCAACTTAAAAAAAGATATATTTTAAAGTCATATCTAACAAATACTTACTTTTTTACCCATGGGACCCTCAGACCCGGTATCTCCAAGTGGACCAGGCAAACCCTGAATTATGAAGAAATAAACACAAGATTTGCTAAGATGATTTGATGGTTATCAAAAATGCAAATGCATAATGTTAGAGGCCGACATTGATCGAGGAAGATTGAGAGAGAGAGAGAGAGAGAGAGAGAGAGAGAGAGAGAGAGAGAGAGAGAGAGAGAGAGAGAGAGAGAGAGA
>JAODLL010005299.1:0-10623 GCA_026546735.1 Forbesichthys agassizii
GTTACATGCATTTGTATGAAAAGTGCTATATAAATAAAGATTGATTGATTGATTGATTGATTGATTGATTGATTGATATAGTATAGTATTTGTCCCGCCCCATCACCGCTGCGATTGGGCGGCCGGGGAAACAGTGACAGGGATGGGCATGGCGTTTTACTCAAAACGGCGTTTTACTCAAAGTTTAACATTTTTCAACTTGAAAAAACGCTCAGCGCCCGGCGTTCTGCGTAGAAAAAAACGTTCCTGGCGTTTTTAGAAGCCTGGAAAAACTCGTCGCTCCCTTTGGAATCAATTGAAAAATATCGCTGGTGCTTTGGTGGACAAAGGGCTTGAGTGTAAAATTCTACTGTAAATTGTTAAATGATTTGTTTTGTTACAGTAGCAACATAAATACAAGAGCTAAACAGGCTGTACCTGTTTTTGGGGGCGAGTGTGTGCAGACCGTTTTTCTGTCTTCTGGAACCGCGACACAAAACAGAGGATGTTAGTATCGTGGTTTTGGTCTCTGGACCACTACTTACTCAACATTATGTTTATTGTACTATACTGAAAACAAACAATGGACCATTATTTAACAAATATTGCATATTATACTGCAAACTAACATTGAACCACTACTTAATAATGGCATGTTGATGCTGATGGTCCCAACCTCTTCTGTCAATTAGCACTACGTCAAATAAGCAACTCTGTGCTCAACATCTGATACATTGGCCTCTGTAAGGAAGTAGATTTGCATGGGCTGTTAGCAAGTCTGTATCTGTAATTCCGGTGTAACTCTAGTGCAGTGCTTTCAGTTTTTCCATTTACTTTAAGCAGTTACCGTACAGTATCGTAAAGTATATTTATTTAACAGATTTACAAGACCTGCAAAAAAGTTTCCCAATGTATTCCTCAATGTAAGTTTAATGTTTGACTTAGTAATTAAGTTATGTTGTCATGCATGCTAATCCAAATATCTCCCGTCATAGGCGGGCCTTCACACAGTTAGCCAGCGCTGTGTCCCGAGACTACTGTACTGCCAGCTAATAATGAACCACGACTTACAAACAGCATGTTGATGCTATATTGCAAACTAACACCGGGCCACCTTACAAAAAGCATGTTGATACAGATTAATTTTATGTAGAATATACTTGAAAAGGTTATTGGGGTTTTTTAGACAAATTCGATTACATTTTTTGTAAAAATGCCAAGATTCTGGCATATTTTGTAATATATTCCAATAGTTAATTCAATGTTGTCTGAAATACTGCTATCACACTACATTGTAGATTCTAACTTCACTGCAGTTCAAAAGTGCACTGAAGCACTATCAACTAAGCCTAAACACCACAAACCAGCCACATCAAACTGGCGCTGGAATTTGGCTTTTGTTAGCTTTAGCCAGTCTGTGCTGAGAAAAAAAATCCAAATGTGTCCAGCTCAAATGGAAAAATGTAGAGCCACAATGGTGAGTAATGGAGTGTCTGTCAGTTAAATGTTATTGTAGTGTTGGTTGCACATCAGCCAATCTCAATTTAAAGGGATATTGCATATAGCATTATGCCACTCACAGAACCCTGCAGCCAGGGATGGGCTGTATTTATTAGTGGTGTAACGGTTCACCACACAAATACCTCTGTTTCTTTTCTTTTTAGCTTGAGAGGTAAAAACTGGGATTCTTTTTCTGGCCTATTGCATTTGTTCTATAGACTGTATACTTTGTTCTCTTTCAAACAAAACACAGTCTCTTGGTATCTCACTATGGGCCTACGCCACTCTTCGTAGTCCTCAGAGCCAAATGTTATGCTGGCAGTCATGACGCTCAAGTCAGGAGGAGGGCCATTCCTTTCCCTACATATAGGGCTGACACAGCTCATCAAGTCATTCAAAAACCTCTTCTCGCTTTTTATTCACAAAGATGTTATCTCTTGACTGACTTAACACGTTTAACTGGTCACAGATTTCAGCTAACCACTGCATCACCAAGCGCTAACGATTTGAGCAGTCAATCCTGTTTCGTCTTCACCATAGAGTCAGGCTCCCGAAAGAAACAAACTAGCTGCCACCACACAGATAGTTAGCTTTTCGGTTAGTCTGTCTCCAAACAGTCACCACACAAGCACTTAACAGATAGTTTAGCTGCAAAGCTAGCACCTGTTAGCTTCCAGACACATCTCAACGCGGAATTAAAGACTTTAGTGGTCGATTGGACCGCTATAGCCTGTTTTCGAACGGTTTACTTTAGTAATTAGTATTAGTATTTACTAATACTGTCGGTTAGCATTGTCACTAACAAGTCTGATCCGTAATTTCCGGTGCGACACTATTGCAGTGCTTTTACTAATTTAAAAGGGTAATTTTCTTTTAAGCAGTAACCGTAGCCTAATCATTTTACAGATTTATAGAACCTGTGAATCATTCTTCAAGTTTAACCTCTCTTATCAAGTAGGCGGGTATTGATTACTGGTTAGCCAGCGATGTATCCCAGACTTTCCGTAAGTAAAGGCTGACTCTGCGAGACTGAGTCTGTGGCTGACTCTTCTACTCTTACCCTCCTGTCACGTCAGCACAAATTCCCACCATCAATCAGTTAACACCGGCTATTTGAACCCGAACACAAATAATGTATTTATTTAAATAAATATTTGTAATAACACACTATTTGATTATCCGAATACCGTATTTGTATTCGGCTCCGCCCCTACCTGGCATCTGTCATTGTTTTAATGTTGAAAACATTTTGAAATGAATGATATGAGAGATTTCTCCTCCAGAATAAATGTCGGGCAGGGCATTGAAAACCTCTTTTCCAGCCAGGACGAAGAGAACTCAGCGGGAAATGGAAACCTAATGCTAATACTAAGGCTAGCTGCTGAATAGAACACTAAACCCTGTATTAAAAGTTGAGCTGTAGATCAGTGTTTGGCTAAAGGAGGCTACCATGACCTGCCCCCCCCCCCCCCCACACACGCACACACACATTTGCCTCGCTTTGTCCAGAATCCTAGCTCTTCCACTTTTTCTTTCGCTTTGTCTGTGTTTGTGTGCTGTGCACATATGCATACCTGGTCGTTCATGAAGCTCAGACACATGTGCTCATGTGGGTCACAGCTTTGAAGCAGTCAGGCTCATTAGAAGCATGTGTGTGTGTGTGTTTACATGATGCAAGCTCTCTGTACTGGGCTGAACACAGTCGGACGCACACTTAGCACGCACTCAGAGCCACAACTGATCCTTTGCTCCCCTTCTTCCATCCAGGTTTCAGGAGAAATGAGGAGATGAGAGCGATGGAGGTTTTGCCCATCCTCAAGGAAAAAGTCGCTTTTCTCTCAGGTGAGAGTGTGTGTGTGTGTGTGTGTGTGTGTGTGTGTTTATCTTTATCAAATATGCAACCCTGATGTCGGAACATAGACTACAGAAGAAAAAAGCACACACACCGCTGTTTTTACCGGTATTTTCCTGTTTTTATTAAGCTGGTGTGCACACCGCTCTCTCCCTTAGTGTGTGTGTGTGTGCGCCACACACTGTGGGTTTTATTAACTGTGCTGTCTGACCATGAAAATACTGAGGTCCAGGTGAGGAGCAGACAGGAACTCCTGACCTCCACACACACACACACACACACACAGGTCAGACAGGACAACAAGGGTTGTGCCAAGCATAACTCCTCTTAGTCTCAAAGCCTGATAGGAACCTGCTCAAGACAATCCAGAGAGATCATACACACAGAGAAAAACTCCCACCCGCTGCGTGCGCGCACGTGTGTGTGTGCACGTGCGCGCATACGTGCATCATTAAGTCACGTGTCATATTAGCAACTGGATTAAAACATGCAGTACTGTAGTGTGCCTTTTTCTCCCATTCGCACAGACAAGGTCACAGCAGGCAGAATGCAAAGGCTATGACTCAGACACACACACACACACAAACACAAAAAGAGGGAGGAGGAGCAGGAACGGGCAGCGTTTCCATGGTGATGTACTGTCAGAACTGCCAGGTCTAAAAATCATTAGTAATATAATGATAATGTCTACAGTAAAGCACGTATCATGTCTTTTCTTTATTTCTGGCAGTGTAGCGCTGATGGCTCGCAGTAAAGACATTCATAACATTATGGTTTTAACGGGACTCTCCTGGATTAGCCAGTACTGTAACAATACTTTCACAATTGACGTCAGCCCTTGACTACCCCCAGTGGCTGTTCAGGGCACTGCACGGACACCAGTGGAGTGGATAACTTGTGCTAATCAATGTAATAATAAATGACTGCACAGTGCAAGAAGCAAGGCCCATCGATCATTATGTCACGCATATTTAATATTTCCCACATGACCACAGGGGCCGCCAATACACTGCGTGAACGTGAACGTGTGTGTTTGTTTGCGTGCGTGCGTGTGTGTGCAGGAGGTAGGGACAGACGCGGCGGCCCCGTCTTGACGTTTCCGTCTCGCAGTAACCACGACAGAATACGACAAGAAGACCTGCGGAAGCTCATCGCCTACCTGGCTGGAGTCCCCAGGTATGCACGCACAACATTTACACAACCTGTGCTTTGAGGGGGAGTGAAAGGGGAGAAGGATGTTTGTTTGCGACAGGCAACAGCAGACATAATGGCCATTGGAGAAAAGGGGTGAGAATTACTTCTACAGCATTAAGACGATGTTTACATGATCAACCATCCGAAAATTAATGATGCTATTGGGAAGAAAGCACAAAGACACCAAGCAAACTGAAACGTTATTTCCTCCTAATAAACCGTGCGCCTCACCACGGTGATTCACAACTAGCCGAGTAAACACTGCTACAGCCTCGGTGGCAAAGACAAACAAGGCTCCCATCAGAAGATGGGCTGTGTTGACTCTTGAATGATAGAGATACACTTCCTCACCCAGTGCACAAAACGCCACCACACAGAGATCAATATTTCCATGAATGTCAACCTATGTAATATTCCAAAAAGACGAGCTAGTCCTCTCACAAGGAGAGGGCAGTGGGAGCTGTAGGCTGGCAGCATGTTACGTGATGCCTGTCACAACACCAGATTGTGAAAAACTTCTTCTGTCATGTAACTAACAATTATCTTGTCAGTATTGTTAAAAACCGTATTATATTTCTCTATTTATTCATTTTTCTTGCCATTTAGGAATTCCATTTATGGAATTTTCTGCACATAATCTATCCTGTATAATATATGTATTATGTACAGCATTATAAATTAACTAGCTAACTGAGCTTAAATCAAAACAAACGCAGATGCTCCGCCCCACACATTGCAAAGCCAATCGCATTTTTGTTGTGAGTGGTGTACGCCACTTTGTGTTCGTATTTAGGAGCCAGGGCTGTGTAGAAGTACAGTGCAATTTGTTCCGCACGCAGAGAGAATCGTAAGCTAGCGAAATGCGACACGTTTGGTGGATTTGACAAAAAGTTAGTTTAGAATAGCTGACTACACCTTTAGTGCTGATGCAGATGAGAAATGGAGTCAGAGTTGCATTGGAGAGCAAGAGATAATGATGAGAAATAGACAGAGATGAGAGGAGGCATGGAGAGTGATCAGAAACACAGAGAGAAAGAGGCGTATTGGAGAGCGAGAGAGAGTGATGAGAAACACACAGAGAGAGAGAGCGAGAGAGATCAGCGGATTAAAAACGGCTCCAGAGAGCGCATGCGTGTGGAGGTGTGCGTGGGTGTGAGAGAGAGAGAGAGCGAGAGGGAGAGAGAGAGCAAAGCAAAACAAAGTGTCGCAGTACCCCAGTCAGTGCAGTGGTTGTTGTGATCGCTACGGATGAGTAGATGTGAACAGCTCTCCCTTCACCTCCCAGGTATGAAGCGTACTCCTTGTGCCTTTTCTCCTCATTTCTCCGTTTTGTTCCCTACCCATGCCTCCTGTTAATACCCCTCCCTGTGGATATCCAATCTGTCACTCTCCTCCTTCTACTGTCAGTACTGTGTTCCACCTGTCTGTCAGCCCATCGCTCCATCACCCTTTTAGCCACATTGAATTAGTCTGTTGTCGTGTCATGAGCGTATTTCTCTCTCTCTCTCTCTCTCTCTCTGTCTCTCTGTCTCTCTGTCTCTCTCTCTCTCTCTGTCTCTCTGTCTGTCTCTCTGTGTGTGTGTGTGACCAGATGTGTCATTCTATTTTAAGATCACCAACATCTGCACAGTGCAGTGCCAGCCTCCTGTACATATATTGTTGGTGAGGGACTGTGTGTGTGTGTGTGTGTGTTTGGGTGCAGGGCATGCTTTCGAGAGCGAGAACGTCTTTAGAAGGAAAATGGCGACACATTAGGATTGTATAGCTTCCAAACGACGGAGGGATACATTTGAGGGAAGGAATGTTGGTGTGGGTGTGTGTTGCGAGGGCATTGTGATGCTACAAACGTAATCGAATTCAAATAGTCTGTGTTGGTATTTATCACACATTCTCGTGCGTGCGTGTGTGTGTGCGTTTGCTGTGCAGGCTCCTAAACAGTGCATCCTGTGCTCTAGTCTTGATTCCCTCCTCCTCTCCCTCCTGCAGTGAGGAGGTGTGCAGGCATGGCTTCACGGTCATCGTTGACATGCGCGGCTCCAAGTGGGACAGCATCAAGCCTCTCCTGAAGGTGCTGCACGAGTCGTTCCACAGCTGCGTTCACGTGGCGCTCATCATCAAGCCGGACACCTTCTGGCAGAAGCAGAGGACCAACTTCGGCAGCTCAAAGTTCGAGTTCGAGGTGAGCGGGCCCCGACCAGACCGGTCCATACCCGACTAGGCCTGGCCCGAGCCGTTTACACCACTGAACAGACCTAATCAAAATGGCCGCGCAGTACAGATAACCCTGTGCTCCACTGTCATGTGGGGGGATTTATGTAATGATCCATTTTGAATATTATTTTCTTCTCCCACTATGTATTATTAATGAATGTGTTAATATTACCTCATTATTAATGAATGTGCTATTATTACTTTATTTATGCCTGTTTCTTCGTTTTGCGGGGGATTAGAGCACTACTTAGGAAATGAAGGCTTATAATATAGGACGATAATACAGGGTGAGATGAGATTGTGTGGAGGCGTGAAGAGTGTTTTGGAGGACGTGACAGATGAGATAGTCACGTGGCTGACCTCAACATCACCCGGCTGTTGTATGTGTGTGGCAGTAGAGCAGGTACAGCCGGTCGTCAACTGGCTGTCACATGTTTCTCGTATTGGAAAAGGCTTCGATTATAATCACACAGTCATTCAGTGGCCTGACGCTGTATTGATTAGGGCATTGAGCTATTTGGTGCTGAAGGGCAGGATGTAATGAGATGTCATATAATGTTCTTTAACAGAATCAGGCATGCATATATTCTCCCCCCCCCCCATCCCTCTCCCGTGTTCCATAGCGACATGGAACATTCCACATCAGCTGCCAGCTTTGACTTCTGTCAAGTCAGCGGTGTGAGAGCATTAGCGGGGAGAGACAGGGCTCTTGTCTTTTTAATCCGCTCTCTGCCCATCCGATGAGCGGGCCCCCGTAACAATGGCAACAGTCCTCCGCAGCTGAGTTGCGGCCTCAACTCGGGAAACGGCCCTCGCGTCCGCCCTGCGTAGCCCACGCGAAGCCCTAGCACCCTGGCTCTCTCCCTCCATGTCTGCATGTGGCCCGCCTGTGCAGCCATGTGTGTGGGGGCGTGCTGCGGAGGTGGCCGAGCTGGCAGAAACACAGCGAGACTTTGAAGCCTACCAGAGAGACACTGCTCTTCTTGTGACTCCCTCACAGTGCGGTGCAATCGTTTTAAATGAGTTAAACTGCATGTAAAAACGGGACATCTATCTCTGCCTCGCTCTCAGACCACCATGGTGTCGTTAGAGGGTCTCTCCAAGGTGGTGGACCCCTCCCAGCTCACGGCAGACTTCGAGGGCAGCCTGGAGTACAACCATGAGGAGTGGATAGAGGTAGGTGTGTTTCTGCTGATTGACAGCTGCTGCCCCAGGTAGCCGGGGGTAACGGCAATCAATCGATATTAATTGATCAATATTCAATTAATTGTGCAGCGCTGACACTATCTCCTGGCATGTGCCTGCTGAATAAATAGCCCTTTACTTCTACACAGCCCTGGCTCTGTAAATAGGAACACAAACAACAGACAACAACAATATACTAGTCTTTGCCATGCGTTTCAGTGTGGGGCGGAGCTTCTGAGGGAGTTGGTTTTGATTTGAGTTAGTTAGCAAGTAAAGTTAGCAAGCGTTCTCCAGAATGACTAACCCTGCCTAACTGCTCCACTGTTGCTCCCATAAAGATGCATTCCATTGTCTTTGTTTGTGTTATAATGTGTGCGCGTGTGTGTGCGCGCGCCAGGTGCGCGTGGCATTCGAGGAGTTCTCGGGCCACGCCAGCCAGATGTTGGCCCGCCTGGAGGAGATGCAGGAGACCGTGTCTCGCAAAGACTTCCCCCAGGACCTGGAGGGGGCGCGCAGGATGATAGAGGAGCACGCGGCGGTGAAGAAGAAGGTGATCAAGGCCCCCATAGAGGAGCTGGACACCGAGGGCCAGAGGTTAGCACGCTCACGCTTTCCAGGTCCAGGTGGAGTCACAGCCCACTGCAGTGTGACCGCACCTTGTGTGTGTGTGTGTGTTTCTCATGACCCTCTCTGGGCAAAAGTGGACAAGACACACTGTGCCTTTAAGCACATAGCTGCTAATACCGCTATAAGCTATTGTGTCTAACCAAACCAACAATGACAACACTAACCACCGCAGAGCTGTGTGATTGGTCGTAGAGCGATGCTGACGTCTGACCTCTACCGCCCTGTGCCCATGCTCCTGCAGGCTGCTGCAGCGCATCCAGAGCAGCGAGTCCTTCCCCAACCGGCCCGGCGGGGGTGGCGGCGGGGCCGGGGGCAGCGGCGGGGCCGGGGGGCCGGGCAACGCGGACACACAGGGCCTGGTGCCCCGGGTCACGCAGCTGCTGGACAAGCTGCACGCCACCCGTCAACACCTGCACCAGGCCTGGCACCTCCGGAAGGTCCAGCTAGACCAGTGCTTCCAGCTCCGCCTCTTCCAGCAGGATGCAGAGAAGGTGGGTGCTGGTGGGGGGGTGTCAGGGGTGTAGCTTGGAGGGTGTCGGGGTGTGTGGGGGGGGTCTCGGGGGTTGAAAGGGTGGAGGGGTCTGGGGGGTTGGAGGGTGGAGGGGTCTCAGGGGTGCTGTCGGGATGCGAGGAGGAAGCGCGATGCTGACCTATATAGCTCCCAGGGCGCAGCGCTCCACAGCCATGTCTAAAGAGAATGGAGAGCAGGATAGAATAACATGAGAATAGGAGGCAGGGACAGGCGGAGAGAAACCGAGACAGAAATAGCGAGGGGGGGGGGGGTGGACTGACTGTGTGTGTGTGTGAGTGAGTGTGAGAGAGAAGGGGAGAGAGAGGGAGATTGACAGAAGGATGGATAGGGAAGGAGAGAACCTCAGGAGGGAGGGAGAGAGAGGTGGATGGACTGCGGTAGTAGGAGCTTGTTGCTAGGACACCAGAACTGTCAGTTGTTCTATTGAAGAGCCTGAGAGGATTCCCTTAATAGAGGCAGTTCAGTAGCTGTACAAACGCGCGCACACACACACACACACACACACACACACACAGAACAGAGATCACTAATAAAGCCACAGTGCAAGCATGTGGCTGCTTGTCCACGGCCTTGCACACTGACGGCTGTGGCTGGTGTGTCTTGTCAGATGTTCGACTGGATCATGCACAACAAGGGTCTGTTCCTGGCCGGCTACACGGAGATCGGCAACAACCACCCACATGCTATGGAGCTACAGACCCAGCACAACCACTTCGCTATGAACTGCATGGTAAAACGCACACACACACACACACATACACACCTCCGCCCACTCGAGTCGATGGAACTGTGGTCCGCACTGTATAATCTAGTAGTTACTGCACTTAGCAATGACCTTCAGTGCCGTGCCATCACGTGTGTGTGTGTCTTTTTTTGAGAAAGTGTGTTGCAGTTTGCATGTGCCTGTGTGTTCTCACTCCCACTGACTGTGCGCGCGTTAAGAGTATCACAGCCAGATATTAGATAATGCTGTTGTTTAGCTATTGTTTGCTGAGCCTTACGTAACTATTATGAAGCCGTTGTTAGGAGCTTGACCCTGTCCTTAAACCTGGTAATGCATCTTCACATAACACTTATGTGTGATTGCTGTCGTTTGTCAGGACTGCTCATTCTGTTTCATACTTAATTCAAATATGCTGATGTATATCAGTACCTTTACCACTCACTGTTTATTCATATTTGTAATAATATAATTAATTACTAATATCATATTATGTTCATTTTCATATTTCTAATAATATGAATGTATCTAATAATATAATTTGTAATAATGTGTTATTACAATTATTATTGAACTGCGACTGGTTAAAGGGATGGATATATTATATAATTATTAAATATATGTTATGGTTACATATATAGTATGGTTATTTTGAATTACCATAGCATAGCCCAGGGCTAGGGAACCCTGGTCCTGGAGAGCCGCAGCCCTGCATGTTTTAGATGTCTCCCTGCTCCAACACACATGATTTTAATGAATGGGTCGTTATCAGGCTTCTAACACACACACTTCTAACTTTGTTCATTAGAATCAGGTGTGTTG
>JAODLL010005301.1:0-10621 GCA_026546735.1 Forbesichthys agassizii
AGCCTGCTGTCTTCTTTCTGTAACTTTCCACTGATCTTACAGTGTGTTCACTGTTTAGCAATATAACATAATATAATCGCATAATATAATAGCAATCTAATATATATATCTAAAATATAAAGCACCATTTTCTACAGCATAGAAGCTTAAAATGTATTGTTTTAGTTTTTATTAGTCACTATACTAGTGCCATACCACTAGCCTACTTCCTAAATGGCAACTTATAGGCACAACTAAACCAGCAGAGATGTCTGCTTTACAATGTAATTAATCAAATAAATATCTTAAAAAATGAGGGCTACAAAACACACTTTAGATTGATAATGAAAATAAATGAATTCGTAATAGTCTGATATAGTTGTCATGTTATTTTAGGTGCAGCAAAATGCTCTCACCCAATCTCTCCTACAGTAGGATACGGTAGTAGGCTACCTAGTCTCTACGGTGAATGCAAAACATTGATGTTTGACTAGACGATCCTACCAATAAATATTATTGGTGGTCTAAACGTTTTATTTTTTACTTTGACAATTAGCTTGGAGTGCTCGTATCTTTTCATTTTCACACCTCACGTTTCTCACCTTCTAGTTTTATTTGGAGAAGAAACTTAAATGTAAAAGCGCTCAATATTCCTCGATTGCACTTGTGTAGTTATAAACCGCTCTGTAAAGTGCACTGTTCAGGTATTGATGACGAATCTCGACGACGATTTTGGATTGGTCCAGTAAAATAGTTACATTGTATTCAGGCCGTGCTCAAAGTGAGAACTGCAGATTATACTGTTTTATTTATTTTTCTTTGCTCTTTTGATGGTGGGCTTTGTAGGCTACTACGCGTTTGTAACATTGACTGGCAGTTTGGTAAATTCCCCGATTATCCCAGCCAGTCCGACCCTGGTTGCAGAACACAGTTTTTTATTAAGTAGACAGTATATTATGTAGACAGGTAGCTGAATCTGGTATTGAGTATTTGGTGTAAAAAAAAAAAAAAAAAGCCCCCCAAGAGAAGCTTAGCACCGCCCTTTCCAAAATATTGGCTCCAGCGCCCCCCAACGTTGTCTGAACGCCCCCTGGGGGGCAGTACCGCCCACGTTGAGAAACGCTAATTTAAATGTTGAACTGATTCAGAATGTCAACCTAATGTGTTTTTGGCTTCGGAAACAGTGGCCTTTTTTGAATTATAACCTGGGGGGGGGGAAGGGAATATCGACTTCAATTGACGGCTGAAGCTAGTAAGGGCTACTAACACACGGAAAAACAACTCCAGTTACTGCACTCTCTTAGCATACTGATGGAGGGAGAGGTAGATGGTTCTGTGTAGGCTACCTTCATTCATTATCCATTTTGAAATGGAAAAATTGAAAAAAACAGGACTTAATTGGTCTGTTTATCTTATGGCAAATAAAAATGTTTTGTTTTTAAAACAAAAATATAAAAATGAAAATCTAGTTATTTCTCATTTATCTGTTCAGAGACATTGGATAAAACACTGAACGTTGCTAAATTCAAACGTTCTCTTTTGTAAAACAGAAAATAATATTATAAAAAAAATAACAGAAAAACAGCTTGATTTTTAAAACGTCTTCTGATTCTGAAAGTTTTAGGTCTAGGCCAGTGTTCTCCAACACTGGTCCTCGGGGAACACTGCCCTGCATGTTTTAGATGTTGCCTTCTTCCAACAGATCTGATTCAATTCTCACTTTTACACCGACAGACCTCCATATAGACAGCACGGACAAACAATTTAGCCTAAACAGTAACATATTTCACTGTAAATTAACAGTAAATTACTGGCAGCAGAGATGCCAGCAGTTTTCTGTAATTTTGTGCCTACTGTAATATATTTTTACATTAAATAATGTTTGGGTTTACAGAATATGACAATAGAATAACTGAATTTCACTGTAATTTCACATTATATGCTGTATAATAACAGTATAATACTGTTAATTTATAAAGAGTAATACAGTGTGTTTTTTTGTCATTTATTTCATATAAATCCCCACAAATGGTAAAAATAAAACAAATAAATAAGACAATACACATACTATAAAACATTGGTGTACTGTTTATTATTAGTCCCTCAAAAAGTACCATCACCTTATCGTGGTGGAGAGGTTTGGGTGCCCCTATGAACATGAGGGCTGTGTTGTCTGGAGCCTGGTGTTCCTGGTAGGGTCTCCCAAGGCAAAGTGGTCTTAGGGGAGGGATCAGAAGAATGGTTTAGAAGACCCCCATGAACAACTTAAAAAGAGAAGGAGTTACCCTGCCTGGAGGAAGCCCGTCTGGAGCCAGGCCCAGAGGGAGGGCTCGCCGGCGAGCGCCTAGTGGCTGGGTTTGCCACGGAGCCAAGCCGTGCACAGCCCAAAAAAGCAACGTGGCACCTCCCTGTCCATCCTATGGGCCCACCACTCGTGGGAGGAACCGTGGGGGTCGGGTGCACTGTCACATGGGTGGCGGTGAAAGTCAGGTGCCTCGACGGACCAGACCCGGGCAGCAGAAGCTGACTCTGGGGACGTGGAACGTCACCTCGCTGTGGGGGAAGGAGCCAGAACTTGTGTGGGAGGTGGAGCGCTACCATTTAGTTCTGGTGGAGCTTACCTCTACACACAGTTTTGGTTCTGGAACCGTACTGAATAGGGGATGGATTTTATTCTACTCTGGAGTTGCCCAGGGTGTGAGGCGCCTTGTGGGGATACTCACAAGTCCCCGGCTAAGCACTGCTACGTTGAAGTTTACCCCGGTTGTCTCCCTGTGCCTACAGGTGGTGGGGGGAAAACTCTGACTATTGTCTGTGCATATGCACCAAACAGCAGTTCGGAGTATTCAGCCTTCTTGGAGACCTAGAATGGAGTCCTGTATGGGGCTCCAGTAGGGGATTCCATAGTCCATAATTCTTCTGGGAGACATCAACACAACGTGCACATGGGCAATGATGGAGATACCTACAGAGGAGTGATTGGGAGGAACGGCCTCTAACGGTTGTTAGATTTCTGTGCTAATCATGGATTTGATATCAAACACCATGTTCGAAAATAAAGATGCTCATAAATGTAAATATTATTTATATTAAAATTGCTAGATGAAATAATTCAGCTGTGAGTCCTTGTTATAGTATCTTACTTGAATATTTTAAAGCCAATAGAGAACCATGATCCTTGACACTGGGCCTTCAGTGTCACCACAACAACTCAAAAGTTGCCTATGGCCTCGGTAGGTCACTCCTTGACATAACTCATAAATTAGTTGGGTCAAGGAGTGGGGTAAGACTCTGGACAGAACTGATAAGCCCAAATTGGTAGTGCGGGTAACCTGGGAATGTCTGGAGGAGGACCCTCCTCCAGACCCAAGAAGGAGGATATGTTGTCCCGGAAGTCTCCAGAGGCGGTTGCAAGGTACCGACTGGCTTAAAGGGCTGCAGCATCTGCCATAGCAGTAGCAAAGAAGCGGGTGTGGGAGAAGTTTAGAGATGCCATGGAGAAAGACTTTCGGTCGGCACCAAAGGGTTACTGGAAAACCGTCCGCCACCTCAGGAGGGGGAAGCAGGGAACCATTCAAGCTGTGTACAGTAAGGATGGGACACTGTTGACCTCAACTGAGGAAGTAATTGGGCATTGAAATGAACACTTTGAGAAACTCCTGAATCTGACTGACACGCTCTCTATGGTAGAGACATAGCTGGAGGCTGATGGGGGATCATCGTCAATTTCCCTGGGCAAGGTCATTGATTGATTGATGAGATCCGTTCAGAAATGCTAAAAGCTTTAGATGTCTTGGATGACACACCTCTTCAACATTGCGTGAAAGTCAGGGACAGTGCCAAACGATTGTCAAACTGGAATGGTGGTTCCCCTCTTCAAAAAGGGGGACCAGAGAGTGTGTGCCACCTACAGGGGTATCACACTACTCCCTGGTAAAGTCTAATCTAAGGTGCTGGAGAGGAGGGTTCGGCCGATTGTTGAACCTCAGATTGAAGAACAACCATGCGGATTCATTCCTGGTCGTGAAACAATGGACCAGCTTTTTACTCTCGCAAGGATCCTGGAGGAGGCCTGGGAGTATGCCCTTCCGGTGTACATGTGTTTTGTGGATCTGGAAAAGGTGTATGACCGGGTCCCCCAGGAGATACTGTGGGAGGTGCTGCAGGAGTATGGGGTGAGGGTGTCCCTTTTAAGGGCAATCCAACCCTGTATGCCAAAAACGTGAGCTGTGTACGGCAGTAAGTCAGATTTATTTCAGGTGGGGGTTGGTCTCCGCTAGGGCTGCACTTTATCACTAATCCTGTTTGTGATATTCATGGATAGGATATCGAGGCGTAGTCGGGGTGGGGAGGGGTTGCAGTTTGGTGGCCTGGGGATCTCATCGCTGCTTTTTTCAGATGATGTGGTCCTGATGGCATTATCGTTCTGTGACCTCCAGCACACACTGGATCGGTTCACAGCCGAGTGTGAAGCGGCTGGGATGAGGATTTGCACTGCAAAAAGGCCATAGATCTCAGCAGGAAATTGATGGAGTGCCTACTTGAGGTAGGGAATGTGTCCTTACCCCAAGTGAAGGAGATCAAGTACCTCTGGGTCTAGTTTGCAAGTGAGGGGACATTGGAGCAGGAGATTGGCTGGAGATTCTGAGCAGCGGGAGCACTGTTGTGACGAAAAGAAAGCTGAGGCGGAAGGCAACGCTCTCGATCTACCGGGCAATTTTTGTTCCTACCCTCACCTATGGTCATGAAGGGTGGGTCATGACTGAAAGAACAAGATCACGGGTACAAGCGGCCAAAATGGGGTTTCTCAGAAGGATGGCACCCTATCTCTACCTATCTATCTATAGTTTTCACCTACCCTATTCTCACCCTATCTCCCTTAGAGATAGGGTGAGAAGCTCAGCTATCCATGAGGAACTTGGAGTAGAGCCGCTGCTCTTTTGCGTCGAAAGGAGCCAGTTGATGTGGTACAGGCATCTAGTAAGGATGCTTCCTGGGCACCTTTCTTAGGAGGTGTTGCAGGCACATCCAGCTGGGAGGAGGCCTTGGGGAAGACCCGGGGCTAGGTGGAGAGATTATATATTCACACTGGCCTGGGAACCTCTCGGCATCCCCCAGTCAGAGCTTGCTAATGTTGCTCGGGAAAGGGAAGTTTGGAGTCCCTTGCTGGAGCTGCTGCCCCCGCGACCCGACTCTGGATAAGCAGGAGAAGATGGCTGGATGGATGGAATTAATGTGTATACTTTACTTTGTAAGACAAGTAATATTTTAAACATTTGTGTGACAAAACTGACACACAGGTAATGCATTACAGATATCATCAAAAAAAATGTTTACAGGCTTTACTGACCTCATGTGTATAACAGCATAGTAATAAAATAACTGCATCACTGTCGTCACAAGTCTTCTGCACTGCAATGTTAACTGCACTGGTAAACAATGATAGAGTACTTGACTGCAGCGTTTGTATCAATTACCGATGACGATCAAACAAACAATAAAACTAAGCAATACAATACATTGTCACTGGTACAACATAAAAATATAAAATGAAAAGGAATAAGAATATCACTATAATAGTATGAGTGATACAGATGTAGTTGTAAGTAAATATTATAAAAGGAGAAGTAACTAAAATATTTAAACTACCATAATTTCCCGACTATTAACCGCACCATATTTTAACCACAGGTAAGTATTTCATTTTTAGAAATAAACTTGTCTATTAACCGCACCCTTGTATTAACCGCAGTTTATTCAGTATTTCGTCATCGGGTTGGAGGCATTTTTATGTAAAAAAAAAAATTTAATATACCTATATGTGCTAGCTAGGCTACGTAAATTATGGAAGGTTTGCTAATTGTTTGTTTTGCTATTGTTTACTAATCGTGTTATTAACAATCCAAGTTGCCAACAAACAGCATGGCTATAATAAACTGCGTTAATATATTTCTGTGCTTGCAGGAGATAGGTGAACATGCGTCGTTATGTGTTTTGTGCAGTTTTCTAGTTTCTACTCAGTCTATACTACTGCCAGAGGGGGTTACCTGAATTTTACTCAAAAAAGGCCAAATAATATTCAGTGCCCCACCCTCATTGGTTGTTGCTATAGGCATCCCCTGTAAATTAAGCTATTTGCACCTGGCATGTAGGCTAATGGTGTTTGATAACAGGTAGATATATTCCAAAGAAAATAATAGCACATTTCTCAAATAATAGAAATATCAGAGAGAAGCAGACAGAACTACAAATAAAATTGCTTATGAGAGATACAGTATCTTATAATTCCACCAGTCTCAATGCGCGATCTTGACAATTCACGTGAATGACAAACATGTAAGCTAGACTACAGGAACAGCAATATCACAGTAAGTCAGCCTACATTGTTGTATTTTAAGATAATATTTAGTTATGACTTCCTATAGTTTTCATTATCTTGGCTTGCTTTAGACAATTGTTTAGCGCACCAGGATTTGTCTCACATCGATCTGAATCTCATAATCGCACAACACGAAACTTTACTGTAGGTACCATACTGTACCATACAGTAAAATTAGTTTTCATCTTGGATCATCAGATACTATACCTTTGATGTTCTGTTCTTGTGTTTATGTTGGTATCTCTTGCTTTTTTTGCTTCAGAAAAGCGAAAAAATATGACAACCCACTCCTTAGGCTTTTAGGATGTAAAACAATGTGTAGTCTAAAACATGCACCATTTCAGCATTTCCCCTAAAAGCTTGACAATTCCCCTGCGCATAACATAGGTTTGTAAACTGACTGTGTTTGTAAGGGGCCGTGTTTCAAAGCAGTTTGCTTCTTTTTTTTAAAGGAGATATATAATGGCGTGTGTTGATGACCAGTGGCATGTTGGCATGTTGACCAGTGTAGAGCATAGTCTACAGTATGTCATAACCATGTGTAACGTGTCAAGACAGTTGCGCTGCAGTCATAAATTACGTAAATATTACTCTGAAATACTTCAATACATGCGATTGTGCTATTTATATTACACATGTAATGTGTTTCTCAATGCGCGGGGAAGTGGGGTTCAAGTCCTGCATGGAACAGATTTCACTCTGACGTGATATTTGGTTTTAATAACTAAAAGGATAGTTGTACAGGCTTAAAAGTTTAGATATTTTTCCTCACACTTTCATCCCCCCCACATTTATTTTACTTTTCCTCTCAGTACAAGTACAAGACGGGCTACCGTAAACAGGTGGGCCACCACATTGGTGCCCTCAGCGTTCAGGACGATCCCCTGCTCATGTTGGCTCTCAACTCAGCCAGGATAGCCAGTGATGCCCTGTACAAGAAGGACTTCAACAAGTCCAAGACCAAGTTCCATCTGCCGGTGGACATGCTGGCTTTTGAACTGGCCAAGAAAAACCAGATTCAGGTCAACCATACCAACTACATCACCCGCCTGCATAACTGGACCTGCCTTCCAGACTCAACTGATGTCGTCCAAGCCAGACAATGTTATGATATACAGAGCGATGTATGTATTGGTTCCTCAGCATGTATGTTTAGTTTTCAATTGGATAACTTATGTTTATAGCACTGCAATAAAGATGCCAAGGCTTGAATATATTGAATGTATTCGTTATAGGCTATTTACAAAGCTGACTTGAAGTGGCTCAGAGGCATGGGCTGGGTCCCCATTGGATCGCTTGATGTGGAAAAATCCAAGAAAGCCGCAGAGATCCTCAGTGAAGCACTTTATCGTAAACATCCAAGCAACTACAAGTTCACCAGCACAACTAAAGACATGCCCATGGAGTTGGCCAAAACCAATGCTCAGATTATCAACAAGGTATGTAATTACAAATATTGATAATTCTGCCAGTGCCAAGTGTAAGGAAAAGCAAGGTGACACCCTTTTGTCCAAAAAATGTCATATTTGCAGCGCTTACGTCAAACATATATTATACTTTTCTTTCATATTGTTACAGCAAGCATATATTGCGGCCTGGGAGAAAGACAAGACTTCTATCCACATCATGCCTGATGCCATGGATGTTGTTCTGGCAAAAGCAAATAATCTAATATACAGCGAGGTATATAGAATAATTAAGTTATTTGAGTCCTTCATCTGACATAGGTTTATTCTGATTACAGAACAATTCATATGCATTTTTTACACTTACAGAAAAGGTATAAGCAGGCACATGAGGATTCCAAGAAGAAAGGCCATGATATGCGTAATGATGCTGTTGCCATCATTGCTGCCAGAACTTCAAGAGACATTGCCAGTGATGTATGAGTATTTTAGATTTTATTCAATAAGTACATTATCGGTTCATTTATTAATGTTTTAAATCCAAAATAATTAAACATAACAAAAATGTAGGCTATTACAGTATGCTGTATATGGGTCATTGACGAATAAGGGTTTTAAAAAAGCTAAAACATTGAATGGATAAATAATACATTTTGAAAGCATTTCTAGTTTTACTAAGTGTTAATATTATATTATGTGGTTTGTGCAATCAAATAACATTGCTTTTGAACATTTTAACAAGATGGACCAAATTTATCCCAAAATAAAGTATTTTGGTTTAACCATGAATATATTTAAAATGATTAATTTGCAATTATTCATTCATAAACAAACCTTATTTAAACATATATTGTATGTTGAGGTAGTATGAAGTGTGAAACACTAGGGAAATATATAATCACATTAACACTGATTTCATAATTTAATTGTTTTATTGGACTTTTCTACATCTTCCAACATATTTAACGAAAATATTGCCCAGAAGACTGAGATGAAGTGAAATGTAAATAAATGTAACCTGATCTGGTTTATATTTGTATTATAGTAGGTCCTTCAATTATCAGAAACAGTATTATTCAACTTAAACAGTTAATATACTGGTTTTGCCGAAAGACCATGGATGGTTATACAGAATGACTAGGCTACTTCTACTGTCCTTGACATACTAGCCTAAATTGTTTTTAAACATACTTTGATATACACTACTAAAAAATAACTACAAAGCCTATTTAAAAGTTATTCAAACATTTATTATGAAAACACATTCAACATAGACACATTTGATTTATCTTGGAACAAGCACAGTTTGACATATAAAATGTCTTATTGTTTATAAAATGTAAACAACTTAAACAGCTAAAGCATTCATTTGTTTTTTGAACAAACATTTAAATAGATGCAAATATTGTAAACCTTGAATAATTTAATTAATATAATTTAAATTAAAAATATTAAAAAAAACATTTAAATTTATAGTATATTTTGTGTGACAATTGGAAATTATGTGCATATTTAATATTTTTATTGCAAAATCAAAATTGTAAATGATAAACTATTCAGAGTGAAAAAGTAGTACACAGATGATTTACAGACTTACCTCCTTTCCTAATAGCGAGTTGCTTTTTATGATTCAATAAAGGCATCTGCAAAGGTAGAATTTAATTTAAAACGATGTGATATTATGCCGTTCACATTTCCTACGAATAACATTTTGTATTTAATTTGGCCAGATTTTTATAAATTTGGCCAACGTATATTGCCGTCAATCGATACAACCAGGAAGTCATTGAGTACAATTTCGGAATAACCTAATTACATTTTTGGTTATACTGAATGACTAGTTTAAATCAACCAGTGCTAACAGGCTAATATCTAGTTATCTGTGCTACAACTTTGACCTAGCATACAAAAGGACAATTAAAAAATTGATATTAAATACATTTTTTTTAAAATTACATTTTCCTGGCCGTACAGCAGTTGTACGGCCAGTTACCTGATATTTGGGACATTTGTATGAGCAAGTGAAAACATGAATATGTCAAACAGTTAAAAGAGAGTCAAAGAGAGTCACTTACTTTGCTTCAGGTTCACACGGTCCTTTACAGGTGTCTGAATGATGTCACATCCTTCTACATGATTTTGATCACATTACTTTAACCAAAATAGTGTCTTTATTCGCTTTTACCGAATGACATCAATGAAATTCATTTTTCTGGAATTCTTTCGCATAACAAACAAATACTTCTACACACAATTGTAATATAATTTTGCACTATGTTGATGAATGATGTTATACAATCATGATAGAATAAAAAATATATACATTCATTTCATTTTAATATATTTTAATCACAAATGAAATGCTGTATTGGTTTTCTGACAGTTACACTGAATAATCTTTTAACCCTATAAAATTATTAAATACCTTAAAATGTAAACCATGGATTTGGATTCAATAAAGGAGAAAAAGCAGTGCTACCTCAGATACTTTTGTTTGCCTTTCCTTTATATACAATTGTATTAAGGCTTTTGGACAAAAAATGATATGTCACATCATTGACCCATATACAGTAAATATATGTATGTATTAAACCATGTACACTCAAGTGGGATGGAAATTTAAATTACTTCCAAGGTACAGAATTAGCTATTTTATACTATAGCTTGGGTAACCATACCATGGAAACTGCCATGTTTATCACTCTGGTTAGAGTTGGCTCAGCTGCATCTATGCCACTATAGGTGTCTAAGAACCGCTTACTTGACTTTTACTTTTCCTTTCAGTACAAGTACAAGACGGGCTACCGTAAACAGGTGGGCCACCACATTGGTGCCCTCAGCGTTCAGGACGATCCCC
>JAODLL010005302.1:0-10621 GCA_026546735.1 Forbesichthys agassizii
ATATATATATACTGTATATACTGTATATATAATGTATATATTGTTGTACAGTATGTGAAAAAAGTCATTTCTAAGTTTGAAATTGCTTTAGGAAACATGTAAAAGACAAAATGTTGTGTTATGCATGTTTGTTTAAAAATAGCATTAAATGACAAAAAGTCTGTCTGTATCAAATATGATACAAAACAGAACTCATATTTGCAAATTGCTATTTTAACAGGTCCAAAAAAAAAAGAAAAGTATTTTCTGGCAATTCTTCGATGGTTCAGGCTTTATATGGATAATTATGAAAGGCAGGTAGTAATCTGGGTAATCTGGGACACATAAAACCCAGTCTGTTGATTTTCTGTTCTAACTAAATCCAGTCAAAATATTTATATTATAGGTTTAGTATAGATGTGTGACTGAAAAAAATTAATTAGCCCCCAATATAGTAAATGACTTGGTGTTATAGCATAAATATTGATGATAATGAGTTTGGCATGCATAAAGTGTGGTGATTTTTAATTATTAAGATTAAAACAAGTGTCCCAGATTACAAAGTGACCTGTCCCAGATAATCAAATTCAGGCAGACATTATTTGGTTGCCACAAAGAACACGAATAGTTTATATGTGTGTTTCTATTGTTTTAACCCCATTATGTTGGTAATATAATGTATAATACTGTTTTTTTTTTCCGGGGTCATTGGTCAAATAAGCAAAATGCATGCATAAGCACCTCACCTAACACGTGCTGCACACAAACACCCACACAGTAAGAAAGACTGACATGTAACACAACTTTCAGTTGTGTTACATTACAGAAACCTTTCCATTGCTCTGAGTGGGTGAGGAGGCTGGCTCAGCTCACAGCTAGCCATTGATCAGGGTGGATTGCAGGAGACAGCAGCACAGAGCAGTGTCCCTCAGAGAAAGTCCTTCCAACGCTCTGGCAGCGCTTCCAACAGAATAGGTAATTGTAGAGCAGGGGTGCCTGCCTCTACCTGTGCCAATACATTTACAATTCAAACGCGCACAAAGGTGTCAGGGTGGAAAGTTGGACATGCTTTGGCTGGGTTTTTTCCTGAGATTACACAAGCCCCATGAACCTCTTGAAAATCTTCAGAATTGTATGTCTTTTTTCCCCCACTTTCCTTACTGCATATTGCTAATAAGTAAAAATATGTTTTGGCTACAACGTAGTTAAAACCTATGGTTTTAAATACAATTAGATTGTATTTACACCATGATATCAAGCACATTTTTTGCCATATTGTATATGCTACATGTGCAATATGTTTATATTAAAACAAATCCAAAGGTATTGTGTGGCTATAGGTCCAGTTCCAGAATGAAACAATTACATTATTTTCTGGTCTTTCATTAACTCGACAACATTTGCTCAAATAGCACTGAGCTAGTGCTAATTGATGTGCATGTGGGCACAACAATATGGGACTCTTAGAAGGCTCACCTCAGTATATAATAATAGTAATAAACTTATGGTAGTGCTTATGGTAGTGCTTCCAAAAGTACTCAAAGTGCTTTAAGCCAAAAGTACTCAAAGTGCTTTAAGTCAGGGGCAACCCACCTCTACCACTTTGTACCATCCACATGGATGATGCAACAGCAGCCACAATAAACTAAATCTCACTGGTTAAATGCCTTAACGTAACCTTCAGAACAGTTTAAGTTGTTGTTGTTAAAAGGTTTCCCAGCATTAATAAAAAAATAAATTTAAAAAAATGAAGTTTTTATGCAATAGTTTGGAATTTTTCAAACAATATAGAGAATCTTGCTGCTCAGTTTGATTATATTGTTGGGTATATAACGCAGTTGTGGCATGAAATTAAATATGATATATTGCAAACTTATTTAAAACATGTTTTATGTCAGTAAATATTATGCATACTGTATGATTGTCAGCTGTCATCCCAGCAGCATGCAGTTAAATAGCAGATTACATTGCCATTGTTATAAGATAGTTTTGGTAGAACATAGGGATGGACACAGGTACTCGAGTACTCGAGTGCTCATCTGTGACAGCAATGCTCAATCATACGTTTCATGATCGATGATGACAACGTACAAATAAATGCCTGAATTATTAAATTAATCTCTCAATTTAATGAAATAGGCTACATAACATAATGTGACATTTTACTGCAATAGTCTAGTAGGTTGAAACTCAACATCGCCATAGTTTTGGACATGCAGTGACCAATCAGGACAGAAAGCAGATTTGTTCGTATCTTCCATTTTGTCCATCAAACAATACCTAACACCTGTCAGGAAATCCCATCGAACGTCTCAGTTAAACTTTCAATTACATTAGCGTAACTTTATGCAAATTCAATTCTTACAATTTTTTGAAACCTGGAAAACTGTAGCCTATTCGAAGGATTATTTGGATGAACTGAAAGATCACGACCGGGCATTCAAACACATGGCATGGTTTTTAAGGTAATACACATGCATTTTTGTTTTCTCTCTCACTCTTGCTCACTCTGCGTTCTTTATTCCTACTATATTTAATACACATTTTGCTTCCGTATTAATGCTCCGGCTGCGGTTATGTTCGGTCAGCTTGGAACAATATATAATACGACAGCATATTTATATAACTACACTGTAACCTAGTATGTTTGTAGATGCTTCGTGGATGTTATGACCCAGTGATAGCCTGATGTATTTTATTTTATTTCCCCCGGACCCAGAATACAAGTACTCGCTCGTTTTCTCTGTCGGGTACTCGAGCAGTCAAAATGACCAAAATCCACATCCCTAATAGAACATAACAAGTACTGTGACTTTAGCATTAAACATTTTTTTAAATGATTTTACGCCTGTTGAGCTGCATTATAAGCTTAGTGTGAAATGTAAGTATATCACTACTAAAATCCATCAGAGAAAGAGTGCCCCAGACAACTAAGATGATGGCTAATAGATCTGAGTTGGAAAATATTGAACCATTTCTTTCATTTTAGTAAAACACCAAAGGTACACACAGAAGTAGTTACAGAATTCAACTACATCCACTGGGCTAAGTGTGTGCATGACGTATTACATGCCTCTATGGTGTGTATCCTTATGTCTCAGGCCTGCGGCTCAGGTTACATTGCCCTGCCCAAAACTGAAACGCTCCTTGGGGGATAATTCTGAGGTGAATGCCGGCTATGTGGCACTGTCACCCAATCTAGCAATCCTTTCAGGCCCCGCTGCTCCTGTGTGGCCCGGGGAAGACAGCTTAGTTTCCTGCCCAGGCTCAGTGGCAGAGTTGAACAGGACAGTGGTCATCAGTCATTTTAATAGGCCTGTCACGTCTGTTTTTAGAAGCTGGAGCAGACCCTTGCTGCAGGCCACGGAAGGAAATGACCCCAAAATGATGCTACTAGCGGTGATGGCTGGGGAGGGAGTGAGGTGCTCTGGGAAAGAGAAGGGGGTGATAAATGTGAGTTTAGTGAAGAATTCCTGTGTCTTCTGTATGTGCCTTCTTTTGATGTGTGTTTTCTGTTTGTACTATCATTTAATTAATAGTGCTGCACCCTTACCTGGGCATCAGTGCTGTGTGTTCTCTTTAGAGTATATTACTAAGAAGACCAGCATCTCAGATCAAAACAAATGCAAACACATTCATACACATTCTCTGCTCAGGGCACAAATGCCCCACTATATCTTTACATAGATAAGAGTTGTTTGCTGATAATGTTTAGAATAATGTATAGCGCAACTTTAACTAGTTAACTCAGCTAGTGCCGTGCCGGCGGAAAGCGAAACAATAAGATGTACACTAAATGTCGTCACCTTGGTGACTGCTGATTGGCCACTGATTTATTTCTATTCAGTCAACAAGCTCTTTTGAATTGAGGGATTCCGGACTAATATGAATGAAATGGGCGCTTGTGAGTCATAAAGAAGCCCTAATGTATATAATCTATTTTCTTTGGTGCAAAATGCCAAGGTAAATTGCAAACAGAGTGCTGACATAGAGAGTCGTTTTTCTGTTCTAATGCAGAAATCCACCTCTCAACTTTCACTGTACTCCTATTGGCTGTTGATACAAAGTAGGCGCTTGCCAACAGCATCACCAGACCATCTCTTGGTTGGGTCCCTTATAACAACAACATTCAGTATCACAATGTTACAGTGGCTTCCCCTGGAAATAGCCCCCTAGCACCCTCTCCCTCCACGCCTGTGTGTGTGTTTGTGTGTGTGTGTGTGTGTGTGTGTGTGTGTGTGCGTGTGTGCAACAGAAAGACAGACAGATTGAAAAGAGAGCATCTCTATGCTTCACCACCTCCGGTTCTGATTACTGTATTTTTGGCAGTGTTTCCAATGAGGAAATGGATGCCTTGGCTATCGGAGACATTTGTAGCTGTCTCCTTTACAAGAGCTTCTCATTCCAATCAGCAAGTGTCGGCTCAGCTTGCCTCATAATTAATGACTACTGACTGGTCAAATGGTCTAGCACGTCATCCTTAGGTCAGTACTACGGCCAGCAATAAAAGAGACAATTAAAACGCTGGCTGGGTCGACAACTGCCTACAATGTGTGTTGCTATTTAACCGGGGGGTATTGAATATGTGCTGAATACGAGAAATGTGTTTAGAACACTAATAAAAAATGATGTGTTTGTGCGTGTGCGTGTGTGTGTGTGAGAGAGAGAGAGAGAGAGAGAGAGAGAGAGAGAGAGAGAGAATATTTAGGCCAAGATGCAGTGACACAGCTGCACAATAAATCAGTTGCCAGAAGGTTCATCATGATATATTGAGGGCTGCAGCACCTGCCATTCCATAAAAGGCAATAATCTTGTCAAATCTCAACACGTCTTTACATTAGAAGCCTAAATCCAGTGATTACACTGTTGTGTTAATATTGGACATTATGTGCTTGGTCATGACCAATACTATTATAAAGCCGGGAATATTCCCAGAGTACTCTAATAATACACCAGGATCTATTGTTTAAACCTAACAACGTTAACGTGTTCACACAGACCATTGAGCCATGATGCAACACTACAGCAGGAATATATGCATTCCTTTATCTAGTTTACCATACTAGTAATTCTTAGAATGATATTGGAGATCTCTGAACTTTGCATTAACTCCCATGGGTAAACCATTTAAAGGTTGTTTACCCCGGAGGCTGCCAACAGATTTTTATAGGGCCGTGCATATCACATATGCCTATTTGTTCATATTTTCACTGCATTCATTAACAATTACAGAATAGAGTCTCAGTTTCTTTGAACTTTACTTTTACCTGATATACCTTATGTTACCACACATTATTAGAGTACCCACATAACGCAATGTCCTTGAAGCACCAATAAGGGTGCTCTTATCTAGGAAGGTTTACAGACACTGCACTCAAACATGTCTGTATGTGCGGGTACAGCATGGTTTCCATTGCACTACATTGATCATACAGCATTAAAGGTATAGTCAGTGATTGTAAGCAAATACACTGTCAAATTCAGCAAATATCTACTCAGTCTGGTATTGTGTGTGATGTGGAAACAATCCAGTTTTTCTACAAAGTCCAGGCTCTGTAAATAGGAACACAATGGGGCAGACCGCATCATACAACACTATCCCGGCCTTGACAGTCCGTGTCCATAGCTTGTTGATATTTTAAATCATTAACCCCTGGGCCACCAGGAGCACACTGTGAATGATAATTATTTTACTCACTACATTAAGATCATTGCTTATTAACCTGTTGTTTGTATTAAATGATGGCTTGCAATAGGCAGCTATTGGGCTAGCATACCCATTCATTGTATTCTACTGTATTATTATTTGTGTGTTTGGTGCTGACCATGATAAATAATTAGGTTATATAGGTGTAAAGTGCAAAAACCTATTTTTATAGCAGTAAAGACATAGCGGAAGGGAGTGACTGTGGCATGTACGTGTGCATGTGCATGCGTTCGTGTGTGCATGCGTCTGCGTGCGTGTGTGTGTTCATATGAATGGCATTTGTTGTTTGTTTGACTGTGTGCGGTGGAGCGAAATGATATTCACTGCAGGGTGTTGCCTTCATCTGGCTGCAAGTGAAGTGATGTATGACTATTTCATCAGCTATGAGATCCCTTCTTGGATATCCTGTGTTAAGGAAACCAAACACACCCAAGGCAAACAGAAGCAGAATGTATTCATACTTTTTTAACATAATAGAATAATTGTCATGTTTCAATAACCATAAAACATTCTATATACATTATACAAAATGATTTACAGTGAGTATTACACTATGGGAGCAGGTTAATAATTCTGGTTGCAGGTATAGGCTGGGATGAATGACATTTTCTGACCTCAAAAAGACTATTGGGACAATAATTGGGAGAGAGTGTATAACACTACTGTTACACTGAAACTCAGCTGGTGAGACAAGTCTGGGCTTGGGCCCTATAAACACATGCAGGGGTGGAGTTGGCTGCAGGACAGGTGAGAAATGTATAATCCACAAAGGGAGGGGATACAATGATTTAGAGACTGTAATTTCAATCTGTCATCGAAATAATCTGTTTTGTTTTGGAGGAATGCCAGATTCAACTTCACAGCTTCACAACTTCAAATGTTAATCTATCACAGATATATTTATGGTTAAAACCCGTCCGGTGTTTTTAATGTTTAACGTGTAATATGTTTAGGTTAAAACATTAAAAAAGCAACCAAAATTATAACGAGAGGTTAAATATCAGTGTTGATAATATTGATTGATTGATATGGCACGGAAACAGGGCAGGTTTACAAGGGTATATGTATCAGACATTCAGCACAGAGTTGCTTATGTGATGTAGTGCTTATGAATGGAAGAGGCTGAGACTAGTAGACTATAGACCCTTTTCACACCTCTGTTTGTTGCACCGGAAATCGTCTAACAGGGTTAGAATCATTGGATTATGCACTACATAGTAGAACCCCAACTTTATAAGGCTCCTGCCTTTTCCTCATTTACTTATTAGCATCTTAGCACCTACTATTAGCTTTCGCTACCTGCTGGCCGTGTACTACGTTGGACACTTGAAAACATTATCATTATTGTAATTGGCACTCAATAGGCACAAACAACAATAGATTACTTGAATTAATGGATTGACAATCATAACATAACATAGTTGCTATAGCAACGTTATCTTCATGCACATAGTTTTTATGAAATAGCTTATTTTCTTGGCTTTATCCACCTTTGCCCTTAGTCAACGAAAACTGGTCAACTATAGTACATTTACTATAACGGCATTTGGCAGATGCTTTTATCCAAAGCGACTTACATGTAGTACTTGTGTCATTAGTTGGGCAGGTCAAACGTCAGCAAATGTAAGCAACCAATATTATGTGAGAATACCGGTACTGGGGTGAATCTTAAAGATTTATGGCACTAGCCAGCTGGGCTAGTCCACTAGCATGGCTAAAATGGTATTAACCCTGTTTGTAAATGTACTGTATTAACAATGTAACACACAGTAGTAACATTTAAAGTTTTCTATATTGCTATATATTCTATATGGCGCTGCACAGAAATATTCTAAAATAGCAGCGTTGTTGACTCTCAGTGTTGTAGCACTTAAGTTTAATTGTGCTATTCTTCACTTGATGTTATAATAGTGTAAATCACTTTAGTAGCCTGTTGGCTTTTTTTTTTGCGTGTATGAAACCACAGGTTGCCTTTTCTGCACTATTTCTTGACTATTGATGGTGACATTGCGTCGCCTGTTGCAACACAATTTTAAGGTTCTATTTATTCTTTCAGTATAGTTTACTTTCGTTTGGACCCGAACGGGTATTTGTCTGTTTAAAAAAAATCCCCGGTACTTTCAGGTACCAGATATAGATAGGTTTGTCGTGGGGTCCGTTCAGAATGTATCTCAATTTTTGGGTTTGTAATTTATGCAAATCGGGTCCGGTGAAAAATGTTTTGGTTAATTTCGGATTAGGTCCAATTTTTTAGACACGTGAAGACCTCTAGTGTGGACACATGTTAACGGATTGACTGATAAATTGGCGATAAGAGCCGGGTGAACTAACGACGCCACAATATTCTGGTGAAATGCTGACCCCTAATGGTTTGTAGAATATGGTAATTTTATACACAGCACATATTCCATGATTGCAGTTTTTTATTATTCCATTATCAGTTTTGTCTTTGCAGTTTCCATTTTTACATATCGTAACTAAATGTTTTAATGAAAATAATTGTATATTTAAGTGCATGTGATTTTTAACGATTAATCTTATTTTTTTGTCATTTGTCATTATCATCTAATTCTCTTTTACATCCTGGGAAATTAACTTTTCTTAAGAGCATTCTCAATATGATTGATGCAATCCAGGACAATGGTGTAATCACAGTAAGTTGTTTAGAGGGAGTTATTACTCATAGCCATGCTGACAGGTGCCTGCCTGTGTGGTGTTTTTGGCATAGTGTACAGCTGTACCACCCTATAATCAGAATAATCCTGCTGTAAATTATGAAAGAGTCTCTTCAACACAATTGTGACAGACTATTGTAATCACACATCAAAGAAATAGCACAAGGCTGTTAAATGTGGTTTATAGTCAGTTGCCAACTATGGTTGGTAGATTAGCCTATAGCCTATGCACGAAGAACATTAATATTGAGTTGCACTCATATCCACTAATTTTATGTACACATTATGTATCATAGCCTGCACATTAATCTACACATTTGTATTTACTGACATTTCACAGAAAGTGGACCATAGTGGACCCACCCCATA
The DNA here is from genome assembly GCA_026546735.1 of Forbesichthys agassizii. Taxonomy (NCBI): domain Eukaryota; kingdom Metazoa; phylum Chordata; class Actinopteri; order Percopsiformes; family Amblyopsidae; genus Forbesichthys; species Forbesichthys agassizii. Next base: position 8,731 of record JAODLL010005302.1, read on the forward strand.
GTGAATTTTGGGGTTGGTGTGGGTGCACGTGATTTATATGAGGTCTGGAAGGAGAGTATATTGGAGTGCCAGCAATGACACATACAGTAGTGTGATTCTTGCAGCGTTTAGTCACTACTGATAGATGCATCATTTTACTGTAATTACGCTGACTGTTATGGCTATCCTGGACATATATTATTATATGACGAGCAAGTGAAGCATAACTCCTAAATATTTCATTGAGTTGAGGTTTGAAATATTGGTCTGAGGTTTGAATCTCAAAGTAACTTATTTTTGGATAAAAAAGGTTTCATGAAAATGATGTTTTCCTAGGTGATGCAGTGCTGACAGCCTGACAGGAAGCTAACTGTGAGGGTACCTACATGCAAAGGCACCCACATCTATAACAACATGTATTTAATCTATATTATCATAATTATCAAACAGGGTTCATTGCGCTATATTGAATCTACAGTAGTTTTCTGTCCAATGTAGTTTTCACACTGAAACCATTTTGACGTTTCTTAACAATGAGTATATTTCAGTGAAATATGTGAAACTAGCTTCCAAAAAGTCACTAAACACTTAACATCCTCTGCATGTTAATTGTATTGCTTCTTCTGATTGGCTCAAACTGATATGAAGTAGTGATAGTGATAGTAAAGGGGGAGCTGAGCCGTAAGGCAAAGCTTACAGTGTACTGGTCGGTCTACGGTACCACCCTTACCTATCAACAAGGTCTTTGGGTAGTGACCAAAAGAATTTGAATGCGGATACAAGCGGGCAAAATAAGTCTCCTCCGCAGGGTTGCTGGGCGGACTCTATGTGATCAAGTGAGGAGCTCGGGGACCCAAGAGGAGCTCAGAGTAGAGCTGCTTCTCCTCCACATTGAGAGGAGTGGTTTGGGTACTTCAGAAGGATGCTCCCTGGGTACACCTCCCACTGGAGGTGTGCCATGCATGACCAACTAGGAAGAGAATCCACAGCAGACCCAGGACACTCTGGAGGGACTATATCTACCAACTAGCCTGGGAGCGGCTGGAGATCCCCCAGGAGGAGCTGGTTGATGTTCCTGAAGACAGGGATACATGGCCTGCTCTGATGCCACTGTGGCCACCGCGACCCTAGCCACATTACTGTGCCAACAAATATAACAAATGTGTTTTTCCTTTCATAACTTCCACCTCATCTAAATGCGAATTTGCCTGCAAATGTATGTGTGGTTTTGTTTTGATATGGGTGGAATGGAAATGTGGTTGATTAAATGTATGGTAAAGTTAAGGTTAGTTCAACACAGCTGGTGATGAAGACTGTTCTAGATAAAAGACAATGGACTTACTATGATTATTGAGCATGTATGGTACAGCAAGGTTTTCTGAATGGCAGGTTATGCATGCAGAACCAAATCCTTCAGCACTATTAGCCTACACATATACCCAGCTTCCTGTACACTAACAATAATATAGTGTACTGCACACATTGGAAAAGTAAACAGTACCATTCAGTACAGTGACAAATCAATTTTCTCCACTCACTATCAACTCCCACCACTAGACAGTTAAAGGTTTTATGAGAGGGATTACCCATAATCCTCAGTTATCTCCACGTTCTCCATATCCTGCTCCAACCAGACAGTGCTTTCACTTCTCTTTGGCAAATTAGCTCACATAGTATTAGCCAGATAAAAACATGCGAATGCATATGTTTCTGGAAATGCATCATACATACTGTATATCCATCTACAGAAAGCATCACCAGCAGCATACTTTAGTGTTCAGTCTACATTTCCTAGCCCTGACAGAAACTTGGATCACTCCAACCAACACGGCCACTCCTGTGGCCCTCTCAGCTGCTTACTCCTTCTCCCACACACCAAGACCATCTGGTCGGGGGGGTGGAACAGGACTTC
>JAODLL010005303.1:0-10621 GCA_026546735.1 Forbesichthys agassizii
TTATAATAAATATCAATCTAATAAAGCTAACTTGAATTTATTTTTATTGAGAGAGAGAGAGAGAGAGAGAGAGAGAGAGAGAGAGAGAGAGAGAGAGAGGGACATGAGTGCGTTCATATTTCTTGTGCATGTATTTTATTGAGCTCTTTTAAGGTCACTGGTGGTAAAAGCTTAGTTCTGTCTCCTTTGCAGAATGAGGAGTCATAACTCCCGGGAACATTAGCGGCTTTAAATCTTCCTGTGGTATACAGTATGGAGCCTGCTTGATAACATCGGCCGCCTACAGCTGCATCTGTGGAGAATCCTGCTGCCACCTAGAGCCACAATGGTGGCTGCACTTCTGCAGCACAGTAAAACTCTCACACGCTCCCCCTGTGTTATAATCCACCTCTGTAGTTAGCAATATTGTTTTAGGCCGATTCATCATTTGAAATCTCTAGAACTATGGGAGTGCTGCATCTTCGGTTATATTTTAACATGAAAACTCCCCCACTTTCCACTCTGAGGTGATTTTTCAGAGGTCTTTAATAACAATAACCACCCATCCCCAAGCCCTCCACATATCCCTGCTAAATGTCCCTCTTGTTCATGTGCCCATGTCTCCCCCCGGAGGGACTGTGCGCGTATGAACGTCTGTGAACTTGCTTGTTGCTGTAGCCTCTCTCTGGGACAGGCTGTTGATTGGCTATCTTCAGATGTCAGTGATGCCGAGAGCGGCTTAATTAGCGAGATGCATTCTCAATTGTTGATCTTTATCAGGAACCAGATGTCGGGGAGGGGGGAACGACTAAGGCCTCCCACCTCCAGTGTCCCATAGCGACTGTTTTGCCCGGTGCTGATGTAAAGCAGTCCCACCCTTCCCCCCCTCCCCAACCATCTACCATCCACTCTTCAGGCTCATGGCTATTCCCAACAGGAGTGCACCACTCTCCAAATAATCAAACATGTATACAGCCATGTCAGATACGACAGGGTGTAGCTGAGCTGGAAATCCCCACGTCAACCCTTTCATGTAGATGGGGAGAAAGGGGGAGGGGTCACAAGATGATTTTTAAAAAATAAAATGAATTTTTTTTTTAGAAAAGTATTAGAATTAGCATATTTTAGCCATAATTGTTAGTAGTACAGTTTATACACTACATTATGTATTCTGCTACTAAACATTGTTAAAATACTATCAAATAACATCATGGCTGTTATGTTTCTACCATTTCTGGGGATAGCGGGGGGCCGCGGGTCTCTGACTCTGTTATTTTGGGGGGTCGCAAGCTGAAAAGCTTGAGAACCAATGATGTAGTGAATCCACAGATCAGGCTGAGGTTATGTTACACAATGAGGAAGACCACATATTACGACCACATAGCAAAGCGTTGTTGCCACGGGTAACGCATTAGGTGAGTGCTTGATGGTGATGGCTTGAGGGCAATGCAACTGCTGTGTGATGCGTACTGGGTTCGGTTACAGGGCCCCATGCAGTAAGATGGCGGTACAGTCTGTTTGGTAACAGCACAGACAGCTGCAAGTGCTGAAGGTTAAAGAGGAACTTACCCAGGTTCTCTGGTCTGGCATGCGAAACTGAAGGGGGCGGGACAGAAGCAGAACAAAGGAGATTCGTCAGAACCAGGAAGTGTTGCATGAATCAACAGGTTTGATTGGACACACGTGTGTGCGATGACGGGCGCGCCGTGATTAAAGTGGAGCGAGGCAATGGGGCTTTCTATCTGCAGCCGTGCCAGCGGAATTACACGAGGCGTTAACAGTTCCCTATTCTTCCTGGTGTTCGTTACACTCATTATGCAGCCTTACAAACACAGATCCAACATGCCACGTTAGCCTGCATTGCTCGGCGGTAAAAATGAATTTCCAGGAAATTAAGAAGAAAACTAAAAAAGAAACCCTGATTTGACTACGTTTTTTTCAGAACGTTCCTGGGCCTTCTGTGTTCTAACATGTTGATATATGGGCTTGAAGTGAGTCCAGTGACGGAAAACACAACTTATAATAAGCATATAGAGGGACGCCCTGGCCTGGCCTAGACCCAGCCTAGTCTGCTGTTTCTGGGAATGATTTGTGTGCCCAGACATCATAAAATCACAAAGATGGCTAAGGCATTCCGCTAGTGTTTCTACTGATAGGACACCTCATTAAGGTGTGTGGGACAGCAGCTTATAGGCTAGGGGGCTGCCTGGCCCATGCGGCAGTCTGGACAAGGGACATAAATCACACAAATGAAACAGCCTGTAAAAACCAGACCTGAAACGGCCAGTAAAATAGTATAAAAAAAAACAAACCCAAAACGGTATGTTTTCACTTTCTGATGGACCGTTCTCACTACCACGGGGCGAAGGTGAACAAATGTACATTATACACACACAGACACACACATGTAGAGAGCTCGGGGGCATATTTCATTGCTTTAAGAGAATTTAATTCTTTTTTTTTTGTATTGTAATCAGATACATATTATGGGAAGACACTGTCACTGTGAGCCCTTTACGTCTCTCACATCTGTTTCACATCGCTGAGAACAGGCTTAACAAGCTGTAGCTTGGAGAGGGCTCTCCACATTAAGTCAGAGCCGCGGTGCCAAGACGATTCAAGGCCTTTCAACAGAACGAATGCAATGGTGCTGTGCACAGTACACCTCAACCATCTCATCCATTCGTGGCACCTTCTGGAAGACAAATGCTACCTGGTCTCAATGCAACACACACCAGGATAGGGTACAGGTCCAAAACGTTATACTGCAGCTCAGATCATAGGACATTATCATAGGACATTATCATAGTTTTAAGATTGTTTTTACCCTAAACCTTAAAACAGGCATCGAGAGCCTTGTCAACATTTAAACATAGGGCTGTAGACAACAGGGGAGTGTGTACGTAAAAAGTTATGTTTTCCTAACGCTGTGCAGTATTTTCCCTCTCATAAAGGTTGTTTTCCCAGTGTCCTGGTGATAGCACACACGCACACGCACACGCACACGCACGCACACACACCTACCTGTGGATGGAAGAGGAAGCCGGGGGTGGGACGCATGTACTTGTCTTTCAGAGCCTCAAACGGATCGGCCATCTTCCGCTTCTCAACCCTGCTGATAGTAGAATTCGATCAGCTCTTAACACGGCTGGCAGTAAACCACATGCTATTTATGCCAGTGAGGACTGTAACTGTAAGCTGTTAGGTCACAGTTCAGTTTAGCACAATATTATTATAAAACAATATTCTACTCTAATAATAGTATAGTAAAAGAAAAACAATTATAAATAATGAATTATACATATATATACATATTATAAATTATAAATAAAGAATTATACATATATATACATATATATGTATAATTCTTTATTTATAAATATATAAATATATATATATATACAAATAACACAAACAATATAATATAGTATAGTATATATATATATATTGTATAAATATATCTTATTTTTTCTTTTCTTTCTTAAAATACTTTAAAGTACATGATATTGTAGCCTATATATACAGCATATTTTTATTATATTCAAATGCAATTGTCTGAAGTATTTATAATATTTTAAATTCATATTTTCATAATGTTTCAGAAACATCATTTACAACAGTGCTGAAAAATGTATGAACTTAAATTATGTAAGTTCCTACATTTTTCAGTGCCGTTTGTGGTTGTTGTGTAATGGTGATGCTACTGCGTGCTAGGGTATGCTGTACCAGGGGGATGACTGCATGCTCAGACCTGGGGATCACAGTACCTGTAGATGGGGTCCATGAAGAACGGCATGGGCCTGGCGTGCTGCAGCGAGGCGTCTGTCTTGGGCAGTGCCTCCGCTGCCTTCTCCTCCGGCTTCTTCTTGCCTTCGTCCTCCCCCCGGCCCACCCTGGCCCGCGCCCCCATGCTCAGGTCTAGCGGCTGGTCCTGGTTGGTGGGTCGCAAGCCCTCCACTTTGGAGGGGGGGCCACTCGGAGCGGGCCTCTCCTCCTTCCGCCTGGTGGTGAGGTCGAAGGGCGACTCCCCCGCCGACAACGATGACGCCGACCGGCCCTGGCTCTTCTTCACGTCCTCCGGCGACGACGACTCCCCCTTCAGGGCCGGAGGTCTCAGGTCCCTCTCGGGGAATGGGTAGATGGGCGGGGAGAAGGCCTGGAAGAAGGGTAGAGGGAACATGGAGGGGTACGACAGCGAGCCCACCTTCTTGTCCTGCAGGCCGGCCAATCCCGTCGAGCCAAAGTACTTCTCGGCGATGGAGGCGATGGCCTTAATGGAGTCGTTAACGGCGCCGGACACGGCCGTGTGCTCGTCCAGCGAGGGGGGGAAAAGTATGGGGCCGCCGGGGAGGTCCTTAGCAACGCCGTCGACGGGGAGGAGGGGGTTCCGGAGCCCGTCCTCGCTGGGCTTCCGCTTAGGGCCCTTGCCGTTTTCCCGCGCGCCTCCGCTGCCCTTCTCCCGCTCGCTGTCCGGGTCGCTGTCCATCTCGGAGCCCGACGTGCTCTCCAGATCGCTGCCACTGGGCGTGCTGACGTCGTCCAGGTCGCTGCTCTCCGATTGGTCGCTGAGCTTGTGGCGCTGCTTGGCTTCCCGCGCCCCGGAGGAGGCGGCGGCGGCGGCAGAAGAGGAGGAGCCGTGGGCGGCGGCCAGCTCCGCGGCCACGTCCTTGTGGTTGCGCAGCGACCGGAGGAGGTCCCGGGCCTCCTGCGCGCCGGGGCTGGGAGGGAGCAACGGGCTCCCGCTCAGCTCGGCCGCGGCGGAGACGGGGGGAGGTGGCGGAGGCCCCGACCTCCTGGCGGGGGAGGTGGTGGCCGGGATGAGCTGGGGCCGGTGGTAAAGTCCCGAGGGGAACAGACCGGGGAAGCTGAAGGGGAAGGCGGGTGCGGCGGGGAACGTCAGTCCGCCGTGGTGGCGGTTGGCCCCGAAGTAGTCGACCAGGCCGGCGCCTGCGTGGCCGAGGGCCCCGAGGCCTGCCTTGTCCATGCCGGGGCCCCCGGGTAGGGGCAGGCCCTGGGCAAACAGCCCCCCCGCCGTGAAGTGGTTCTTCCCCTCGCAGAAGCGCCGGTGCTTGTTGAGGGAGGAGGTGGTGCTGAACATCTGCCCGCAGTCCTTGCACTTGATCTGGGTACGGCAGTCGGCGTGCATGCGTTTGTGCCGGCACAGGTTGGAGAACTGGGTGTAGGACTTGTGGCACACCTCGCCTGCACGCAGAGGGACACAGACCCACAATGCATCAGGGCAAAGCATGAGTGCACACACACACACACATTGGTCCCGCTATATTTTCTGCTTAAGAAGGCTTCATTGAGGCTGCAATAAAGCTTCTACAAGCATTAAATATGCTAGATGTATGGCAATGGTTCTCAAAATGTGTACTGTGGATACCGTAATTTATATAGACTGTACTGTAAAATATTTATATTAATCACAGTTAAATCACAGGGTTTTGTTCTAGTTATAATGATCCCAAAAAGACTGAAAACCACTGACTTACATCATCACTTAAACATTTGATCTGGTTACAATATGTACCAGAGCTGCTCTATTACAGAAAATCACCTTCTGTGGCAAAGATGACATCATTCGTGTCTACAAATCTGACGCTTACAGCAAACACCAAATTGTCACAACGAGTATGAGAAAAATAACATTGCATTGCATTACGTATCCATGATGGTACTTCCTCTCTATTGGCCACAGCTGAAAGAGAGGAAATCTACCATACATCAAGACATGATAGTGTTTCCGCTGAATCTCTGACAATGGTTTCCCTGTGAAGTCTATATGGGGCGGATGAGTCTCTAGATCCTGGAATTGTCAGTGGGGTATTTGTGGGATGCTGTGAGTCAGTAGACTGTCACCCATCACATGCACATCAGACCAGAGCACACCCGGGGATCTCTGGGACCCATTGTCCAGCCAAGGTCAGCCAGGGGATTCATAAACAATCACACATTGCGACACACACACACACACACACACACACACACACACACAAACAAACAAACAAACAAACAAACACGCACACAAACAAACAAACAAACACGCACACAAACAAACACACACAAACACACAAACAAACAATCAAACACACACACAAACAAACAAACACACACACACACACACAAACAAACAATCAAACACACACACACACACACACACAAACAAACACACACACACACACACACACACACAAACACACACAAACAAACAAACAAACAAATACACAAACACACACACACACATGAGGGAACATAAAAAAAAACACCATTCACATAAAAAAAATCGGAGAACATTCAGAAACACACACACACATACACACGCACACACTCTCTCTAACAGTACAATGGCTCTATTTTCATCCCGCGGAGGAAGCAGCGTTGAATGACTCCTGTCCTGCAGGCCCGGTTCCCAGGGACAGGGTCCTCCTCCACTAATTCCCCCCCCCCCAACAGCCTTCTCCCACCCCATCACCTTTCCCCACAAAGCTGTCTCCCTGGCCACAGTGATGTTCCCATAGTGTGTGTGTGTGTGTGTCTGCCCATACGGATGTTTAGGGACCCCTCCTCCTGCCTTTATTAGCCTGTCACTACTATCTCCCACGGTGGAAGTGCGTGGCCACCGCCTTACTTCTTTCCATCAACTGACCACTCTCACCAATAGGAAAACGTGCATTTAATAGCGGACTTCCCCCTTAAATAATGTCCTGTCTAAGTGCCAGATTGTACAGTTATCGGTGCACTTTTAGGAGATACGTTTGTGTGGACCAGGAAGGGGTTAGGGGTTAAACTTTCTAAAGCTCTGGCGTCATTTGTCTTGTACAATGTTCTGACTCTATGTTCCACTCATATAGGATCATACCAGGACATGATGGGAAACAGATCTATATTGCTTGCATGTTAGATTGTGATTAGAATTTGGCAGCGTGCATGTTTCCGCAGTGCACTTAAATTAAAAGAATTAAGATTAAAAACTGTGAAAATGAAGGTTGACAGAGCAAAAAGCCATTGAAGACAGAAGATATCCATATCCTCATATATCCATGCTATTTATTTATTATGATTTGCTTTGAGAAAATTAAATTATTTCCACTTTGAAGAACGTATTTGAATTGAACTTTTCCCGATGAAAATAATTGAATTGCATATTGAGTTTAAAATGTTTAGGTATGTTTAAATACAACAGACCATATACTGTAAGCTGTGTGAATACACAGGTGCACTTCCTCAGCACACATAACATTTTGAATAATGTCATTCCACAGAAAAGCACACGCACGCACACAAACACACATGCACAAATACAAATGTGCACACACACACACACACCCACAACAATATACAACACAAAGACATATAAATGCACACACAGTCACGTCTGCACACAGTCCAAAATACGCGCACAAATACACAGAACACCCACACACACACACACACACACACACTGGGGCAGCTGTCAGGTCTGAGGGAGCTTTGTCTGTAGTATATGGCCATTAGTTGTTTTTAGACCTGCATATTTCCTGCTGATTACAGCAAATGGCCTGCTGTACATGTGGTTGCTATTTGCCTGGAATGGTGTATATGGTGGAGGTAGAGAGAGAGAGGGGGAGAGAGAGAGAGAGAGAGAGAGAGAGAGAGAGAGAGAGGGGGGGGGGCGGTCAGGAGTCTACAGTAGGACATGTCTGTTGGGAGGGGGGAGGTGGGGGTCAAAGTGTAGGGTGAGGGTGAGACTGCTTGGGGGAAGCAGAGGTGATCTCTGTCGTGTGAGGTGGGAGAGTGTAAAGGTCACATTGTCTGAGCGCTGGGCGTTTACTAATTCTCATGTGGGGAGCGAAGGCAGGAACTTGGGGGTCAGCGCAAGGTCACGTGGGGTCACGACAGCAAGAGTACATGCTCTCTCTGTTAAGGTGTTGACTTTTAGAGAAAGCCTGCATTACTGACTTTGAATTAAATGAGAAATGCTGGAAGGTTGTAAACACATCTACAAAAATCTGTGGAACAAAGATACATTAAATGATCTCCTTTCTCATATAAATACATTTGCACAAATGCAGTGTAGCTTTCTCAAAGCCAATATATTCAGTTTCTTACAACAAGCATTTGTCAAAGAGTCAATTCTTCACACAGTTGTCCATACCAACATGCATCTTGGTAAAGTTAAAATGGCATGCCCAAAATACATATAATCCACCAAAACACACATAGAAACAGTTATTTGTTTATTTTATTTGCTTAATTTATTTATTATTTGGTGTAAAGTAATTCCAAACACAAATCCATGAACCCATTATTATTTTGGTACAATTTGGAATAAACATTATCATGTTTTATCATTATTTTAAGCTGTGCGAAAAGTTTTCTCTGAATTGAGAAATGCATGTAGCCAATTGTAAGAAAGCTGTAATACAGTGAAAATAGTAATAATAAGAGACCATTTCAATTGACACACATGACGAATAGCAACATTGACATTTAAACAGAGCCAAAAGCACCCCGACTATGAATAAATGAGTAAAATCCCATACAGTAACACAAACATACAACCCAGGAATGGGAAAATCCCAGTGAGATAATAACCCGCTTTTGTAAACTACACTCCCATATCCCAAAATGGGCCATTGGCCTCTTAATGCCGTTGGACGACAAGGTTATATATACGTGTTGTGTCATAAGTAGCCTTACTTAGCGGAACTATACATTCACTTTAAGCGGGGAAAGGGGGTTATTAAGTGGGGGAGGGAGGCAGAGCGTGACTGTTTCAAGACATCCTGCTCTAAGATAATATGTGGAGGAAGCATGCAGACTTACATATGTAGGGTCTGAGAGACTTACATATGAAGGGCTTGACACTGCTGTGGATGTGCTTGTGTTGTTTGAGGCCCGACGATGTGGCAAACGTCTTGCCACAGTCGGGACAGGCGTGGGCCCGCGCGCCGACGTGCTGCGAACGGATGTGCCTCTGCAGGTTACTGGGGTCTGTGAACACCTGCTGGAGGAAGCAACCACACACACACGCACACACACACACACACACACACACACACACACGCACACGCACACGCACGCACATGTACACACACACAGGGGGAGTTACTATCTGTCACACTTGGGGATGCTGGGAATGTTTAACGTATGGATGCACCTGTAGAGCTGGATATTTTGTCTTGGATGTGTGTGTGTGTGGGTGTAGTGGGCATGTGTGTGTGTGTGTGTGTGTGTGTGTGTGTGTGTGTGTGTGGCGGGGCAACGTGTCCAATGTCCCCCACTTTGGACACGCGTTTCCAAGGCTGAGATGGTGTTTGGTGGTGCGGTCTGCACCACTTTGTTTGTGTTCCCATTTTAGGGCTGTGTGGAAACACAAGATGTCCTTTCTGTGCCGAATGGGCCCCTAGCACAACGTGAGTCAATTTTGGGCTGAAATTGGCAAAAAGCGTATTCGCTTACAATCGCTGACTTAACCTGTGATACTAATCTAAGTTGTTTTAAATAGTTCTTTTTTACATTTAATGTGTTTACTCTATTTTGTTATGCATATTGGGACACCTTGTTAAGGGGGGCTTGACTCAAATGTTTGAGCAGCTGATCTAGAAGATTGACACCCCCCCCCTCCCATCACACACACACACACACACACACACACACACACACTGGCCTCTTCATATGCCATCACTTTACCTTTGAGCAGTTTTCACATTCGTAGTGCTTGCCGCTGTCGTGGGACATCTGATGTCGGATCAGGTTGGACTTCCAGTTGAAGGCCTTGGGACACTGGTCACATTTGTACTCCCTCTCCTCAGAGTGGGACAGAGCGTGGGCCTCCAGGCTGCCACACACACAGAGCGACACCCAGCCAGTCGGCCAGTTAGCACGTTGTCTTATGTCTGCAACTATTTTACTGTAATTGACAATAGCGAGCCCCGCCCAGTCTCGCCGCTTTCACCTGTCCAACCTAGTTACTGTAACTAGGTTACAACCTAGTTACACGTTACGTTAAAACAAATCTTCCTATGCTCTCTCACCTCTGGATGTCGGGGAACACCTGGTCGCATTCCTTGCACTCGTGGGATCCTTGAGTGGAGTGGAGGGGCAGCATGTCATGGGGGTCCGGGGCCTCTAGGTCACTGTCCCCCCCTGAGCAACACAGAAAAGAGAGTAGAGAGATCCATTTTGATAAATCTAATTTCTATTATTATTTAGATTTGGTTAGTTTAGATCAGATCAACTCTAATCTCATTCATTCAGTTTCCATTTGCAATATTGAGTAACAAAATGATTCTTCTGCCCAACAAAGGAACATTTCCTTGTGATATGACACGAAGGCAGTAACCATGTCTATATAAAGAGCACGTTCTATCCTAGTAGCTGACTCTGTAATAAAGAGTGACCTGTGAAGGTGATGACTTTCACTGTAAATAGGACATATATATTTATATTGTGTGATTGTATTGTAGTATAATAATATAATAATTCTACTGTATTGTTTGATGAATTTATTGAATCATGGTTTGGTCTGCTCATAAACCAGGTTAGTAAATCAGTATGTTTTCAAAACGGGATGCCAAATGGCATTATTTGGGATGCTCTCTAAATGGGGGAAGGGGGGGGGGGGGCTTAGGCGGGGGAAGAAGACCCTCACCATAGC
>JAODLL010005304.1:0-10619 GCA_026546735.1 Forbesichthys agassizii
TACACAGCTGATGGCCTTTGAGGGCGAAACCAGCTTGGCTAAGTCAGTGCTAGGCAAAAACAACAGAAGTGCTAGCAACTAATTCTATACAGAATATTAGAATATACTTACAAAATACTTGGAAGTCAGACAGTTTCCACCAGCAGACAGAGTGTACTGTCCTACATGTTTAAATCAACATGGTCTCATTGATCGTCGTCAAATATTGACGTTTGTGCAAAATAGATAAACGTCTAATATTGACAAATAACAAATTCGTCACAATAATAACGTATATAACATAATTACAATTTTATTTATTATTTTGACGATTTATTTCAATGGTTCATTTCAACATAAATATTCGTCAATATTCGGGCGCATTATACATTCGTCAGAATGCAGACGTTTTTCCTAACTTGTATATTTTCGTTTAAATGGCAAAGAAATTATGTTGTTCATGATGTACTGAAATTTTCGTCTATATTCTGACGTATTATGAATTCGTCAAATAAAAGACGATTTTCTACCCAATATATATTTGTTTCAATGGTGACGAATTTCTAAATTGATGTATAGAAATATTCGTCCACATTCGGACGCATTATAAATGGGACAGAACGCAGACGAAGAGGGAGAGGGGAGGGGGATAATTAGGCAATGTTCTTTTTTGGCCCATGTCAGGCTAGGAATGCCCCAGAAGCATGTAAATTCAGCAAGGGACCTCCTAGTCATTGTCAACAACTAGTGCATGTTTAGTGAAGATTGAACTTTCCTTGCCCGGGGGGGAGGAGCAGGTAAAGGGGGTGTTGTTTGTTTCCATGTGAAATATAGGCTGTAAAGCTCATTGAGACGGCAATGTGATTATTAAGGGCTATATAAATAAATTAAACTATGTAAAATAGACATCTTTGTGCGATCGGCTTCAAACTTACACATATCAATAGGAATGAAAAGGTGCAAAATCCTGAATATCAGCCTCCAACTAGCTTCTTTAGCTAAAATATTGAAGGACAACTCTTTGCTCAATTCAGGTCCACTTCATTGGGCTGGTGCACCTGAATTTGGAAAAAAATTATGTTAAGGCCCACCTCAGACTAGAAACTTAAAATAACAATGTAACTTTAATAAATGGATCTCCTAGTCATTGCCAACAGCTGGTGCACGTTTGGTAAAGATTGGACAAAGTGCATTTTTGCCTCAAGGCTTTGGACTTAAGTTGAACATTTTGTCAATACACAACTTTGAACAATCTGCTCCAGACTTACACCATAGATTGGCAGTGAAGTATAGGTGCTAAATCCTGAATTTCCGAATCCAATCATATTCATGTTCTGAGATATTAACAGATATTATTTTACCCAATTCAGGTCCACAACATTTGGCTGGGGCACCTGAATTGGGCAATATGCTTGACCATTAGATCAAACAATTACATTTGGGCAAACCAATTGAGGTTCACTTGCCTGGCACTCTGGGAACGTGCAAATGCAGTAGTCACATAGGGATGTGGGGATAAACATTTGTTGGTCATTTGGAGACCCCACCTAAAAAGCAACCCATTTAACAATGCTAAAAAGAAAAAAATCTAGGGTTGCTCAATTCGGGTTCTTTCCGTTCTGTTAGTTCACACAGTGCTTTTTGAATTGGGCACCCACATTCTGCCCAATTCTGCCCGTTTGGGGACGTTTTCAAAACTACCTATACGTCTTCAACCATAGATTTTAGTCACCATTTAAATTAAAATATATAGGCCTACTCTTGCAATTATTTGTTGCCATTTTGATGTTTCAGTTTACAATAAAATTACAATTTTAGCTAGAAAATCATCCAACTTTTTACGAAATTGTGATACGTCAGTATATTGACGGAATTTGAATTCGTCTTATTGTAACGTATATCCCTTTTGCGTAAACTTCACCATTTGACGTCGATCTCATGAGACTGGGCTGGTTTAAATACTGTAGCTGAATACAACAATCATGTTGTCGTAAGCAACCGGCATTCTGTGAGATACAGAAACAGTAATGAAAACAGCATGTCACAGGGTTAACCTAGTTATACATTTTCAACAAATATTATATTAACATATCATATAAGTGCTCTATGTATAAAATTACCATATTCTCAAAACCATTGGGGGTCAGCATTTCACCATGATATTGTGGTGTTATTAGTTAACTCTCAGTTTTGATCTTATCGCCACTTTCTCAGACAATCCACTTATGTATCCACACACATTCTCACACTTACACATTTTTATTATTATGTATCCACACACAGTCTACTTGTAACAGCGCAGGGTAAGGGTGAATGCAGACAGATGAAACACACACAGTAGTCCTACATAAAGAGGTGAGCCACTGCTCTGTGTTTAGTAAGACTCAACATTACATACTGTACTCGTGAACACAAACGCAAACAATAACCCATGAACCCATGAATCCTCCAGCCTTATATGCCCTCCCACCCACACGGCTGGGAGCAATCCGCTCATTGCGCGTGATGGTCTGGGTCGCTGGGAGCAAGGGCTTCCACCACGAGCCAGCATGCACACTGGCGAGGCAAACCCAGTAAAGGGATGCACCACGTCATACAGTATAAAAAAGAAGCCAATAGGCTACATATTTAATTTAGCCTATTGATACCATCAAGGCAAGAATAGCACAATTCAACTTAACTGCTGAAACAATGAGGGCCAACAACACTGTTATTTTATAATATCCTTGCTAAAGTGTCATGCTCTCTTAAACTCACCGATTCAATCCTATGCTCTGTTCTTTGTTTATTTCTAAAGAAGTTACAATGTAACATTTTCCCTTCTTCGTCTTATTCTATTACTGGACGAATGTTATGCTGAGCGATAACAGGGCATTCATAACTTTGTCTGGCAGCAGGGTTGCCAGATTTTATTGACAATATACTGCACAATCACCTGCGGACTGTAAATACACCTGCCCAAGCAAATGTTTGCCCGCAAACTATCATTACAAATAGCCCAATTGGTCAGGAAACATCTGGCAAAATGGTTCTTCTTTAGCTGTGTGTGTGTTTGTGTGGGCAGAAAAGTGGGTGTCAGGGTAGGAGACAGAGTAATGTTAAGTAGAATTCTTCTTATGGGTCTGCGCAATGTAAAGTAGACTTCTGTTTAATCGTGCATGTCGTTATGCTAAATAATCGAGAGTATATATTGCAATTGGGAAAAAATATCCAGGGCTTAAGCCCCGAATGTCCAGGCCTAACAACGTGCATGGTTGACATGATAGTTGTCATTAGCCAATCAGTTTGATATGGGATGGAGGTGGGACTTTATGTAAGAATTTCAACATCATTCGACTAATAGAGAATGCCCTACCACATGACTCATGCTGACTTTGTATGCTTGTGACCTGCATGACTAATAGCTTTACTGTATGGGCATCCCGCCAAACAACTTAAGCTCAGTAGCAGAGGAACTAACTAGCAAATGACCTAGCTTTAGGCCAGCATGCTACTATCTATACAGTAAGTGAGAATAAAAACATTTGGACACTGAAATTGTATCTACTGTAGTACAGTACCATGGGACACAAAGAGAAAAAGTGAGACAAAAGAGAAGAACCATGAAACGTTTCATATTTACACCATTTTCAGGAGAGCTATCGTTAAGCCAAGATGAAAGCTGCACCAGCAAGTACTAATAATAACGAGGCGACAATATTCATCTTGTTGTCAGCATTGTATTTTTAAGGAGGAATTTGAGCATCAAAAAGTATTTTTGAGCATCATGATTACTTTGACAATGACATCATACTGTACATTGACGATTTAGATCTTCTCAACTCGGAGTTACAACAGCTAGGCTAGCTTAATAGTTACCAGGCAGTTTTGCTGTGGAGTGGGAGATGGCTATACTTTTCAACTTATAGTTATAGTAAACTTGTTTTGGTCAGTAGACTATCTAGTATAGGTTGCGTGACTGTTTAATGAAAGCAGCTGTAAAACACCTTCACATCATATACCGTAGCTGCATGCATGCATCATGACATCTGCCACGATGAGAGCAGCGCCAGCGAGTGAGATACGGGGTGAAAATATTCATCTTGTTTTCAACATTGCATTATAGAGGAAAAATGTGAACATTGTAGAAAAATGTGCTTTATATTTTAGATATTCTATTTTAAATATATCAAAATATATATTAGATCTTATTGCTTAAAAGTGAACACACTGGAAGAGTAGTGGAAAGTTATAGAAAGAAAACAACAGGCTTTGCCGGAGAACCTAGTGAGGGCAGCTATCTCTCAAGGTCAGGCGTGTGGCACAGTGTGGTCTCTGTGACGTCAGCTCAGCCTGACAACACCTTAGTTACCAGGCAGGCATGAGAGGTCATCTTCACCTGGGGACTAAGGATTGTGCTTAACAGTTTAGATATCCTTACAGAAGTTTATTTGTGTATCACATTATTGTAAGAATTAGACTGTTTGAAGTGAGAAGCAGATAGAGACAGCATTCTGCACTCTGACTTACAAGCCACCAGTAAACAAAAGGGTGATGAGGCAGGAAGGGTTTGTTCAGATATCTTCCCCAGCAACCACGCCTAGCAGGAGAGAACAGACGTGGGGCCCCAGGATTGGGAGAGACACACAATCAACATCTGATAGAGAAACACTGTCTAGAATCACTGGGCCGAGAGACAGTCGGGGCCAGACTTCTCAAACTCTTGATATTGCATGCTGCCATTAGTTAAAAGAGGTGTGGACCAGGGCCCTCTACATTGTATTTCTAATCTACTATTAAAGCTGATGTATTAATTTGGATACAACGTCTCCTAATTTATCCTCATCAAACGAACATGCAGGAACTGGGTGAGGAGACACCACCCATATTCCAACACCATGTACTGTAATTGGACTGTTTCTTCTGAAATTGTTTATTTTTTAATTAATGTATATTCCTTGTGTCTGTCCAACCTTGACTTTTCCTAAATTTCCATTGGGCACATGCTTATGTTAGAATGTCAATGGTGAGTTTGTATCCATATGTAGATTTTAGTTTTTTTTTGTTTTGCAGCTCCGAGGACTACTATTATTGCTATGAGTAGCGTACTTGAACGCTGATACCCTCAGGTGTTAAGTGTTGTTGCTTTCATCCGAGAGCTCAGAGCATTCATTGCATAACAGCCACATTAGCGGAAACAATAACAACAAACCATCGAAACCAAATATGTATTGATTATAACCCCCATGTTCAACACAACAGTGTGATGAATATGAAGCATAATGACGATCCTATTATTTCAATAGGCTAAAGTGTTTTATGAGCATTTTGCTTTTCAAATCTTAATTCTAAGAGTTGTAGATTGCGCCAATATAATATTTATTAATATAAGATATTGTACATGTAGTGTTGAAGTGACAATTTGCAGTCTTGCAAGTTACTAAACTCAGCAAAAAAAGAAACTCTGACTTTCAACTGTTTTTACTTTCAGTAAACTTAATGTGTGTAAATATTTGTATAAACACTTAAAAGGTCAACACCATAAGACATAAACTAAAAATATTTCACAGACGTGACTGACAAAAATAGAATAATGTGTCTCTGAATGAAGGGAGGCTCAAAATCAAAAGTACCAGTCAGTATCTGGTGTGGCCATCAGCTGCATGAGGTACTTCAGACCATCTTCTCCTCATGGACTGCACCAGATTTGTCAGTTCTTGCTGTGAGATGTTACCCCACTCTTTCACCAAGGCACTTGCAAGTTCACAGACATTTCTGAAGGGAATGGCCCTAGCCGTCACCCTCCGATCCAACAGGTCCCAGACGTGCTCAATGGGATTGAGATCCGGGCTATTCACTGGCCATGGCAGAACACTGACATTGCTGTCATGCAGAAAATCACGCACAGAATGAGCAGTATGGCTGGTGGCATTGTCATGCTGGAGGGTCATGTCAACACGAGCATGCAGAAAGGGAGGAGGATGTCTTCCTTGTACCGCACAGCATTGAGATTGCCTGCAATGACAACAGGCCAAGTCCGATGGTGATGTGATATACCGTCCCAGACCATGAAGGACCCCCCACCTACCAAAACGATCCCGCTCCAGAGTCCAGGCCTTGGTGTAACGCTCATTCCTTCAACGTAACAGTGTGAAGTTGTCTCAAATATATGACTTCGAAAGAAGGAATGAACACGTGTATCAGGAGTTTTACAAATGCAGATTCAACACTTCACACGCAGAACTTTTACAACTTAAATTTTATGATAACTGCACACACAAAGCATCAAATATTTTTATGAATGACAAACTATTTATTTACAGATAGACATCTATTCGTACAAAGCATAGCACATTTATATACTGTAAATGTCCATGTACAAGTAACACGTAAGGCATTTTGTGTTAGTGGATAGTGAATTACATTTTTTTAATTGTAGATTATATATAGATCACGGTACTTGCATAAAAAATATTTGAAACATTTCTCTCTATAGCCTTTGGTTAACATGGTGGTAAATAGGCTAGTAGTTTGCGGGACATACTCATGGGCTGCAAACACTGACAATGCTGGGATGTTGACCTGCATTGGATAGGCCAGATAAAGGGGCTGTGCATTTCTCAGCAAAACATCATATCTCGCTAGAACTACTTGTAAATAAAATGTATTTATTCACTGTATGTCATTCACTTTCTTTGAGAAAAAGGTTACACAATAATCAGCTGACAGGGGTGATGGAGATTGGTGGGGGTTTGAAGTGAGAATAAAATACAGAGAACCGTTTCCTGGGGTGGTGATAGTTGGGTAATATATTTTGGTTCAGTAGTTTGGCTGGAAAAACAGAGGAGGTGAATTCAGGGCTGGGCCTCTGTGGACATATTAACATTTAAGTGGGTGTAGCCTGACAGGTACATAGCTTATACATCAGTTATACTGTAGGTCCCAAAAGTGTTAAATGTGGCACACATTGGGTATATTGCTCTAGATAACAATTGTTTCCTTTGGACAAATAATGTGTAACATGCATCTGTACACCACCATGGTAGTTTAGCATGTGACATTGAAGTTAATAATACATGATTGAGTGCACCATCCACTCAACTTTAGCATTCATACCACACAGCAAATTGTACAATGTGCCTTTAACCAAACAAAACAGCAACTCAGTAAAAACACCCAATACAATACTTGTATTTATCTCATTAACAAGATGCGCAGAAATAGACCTGCCCCTTTAGCTGACTTACTGACAATTGGCCTCTGCTTGTTTCTCCTGTTTTTCTTTGCACAGCTCTGTTGAGCATGTACTTGAGAGTTTTCAAGACGGATGGTGAAGAAAACAAGGCCATTGAATGTGGGCAGAGCAAGCTTTAATAACTAACCTTCCTCCCCTCAGTCCCTCTGAACGTTATTCTCCTTCTTTTTCTCTGTTGCTCGCTCACATACACAGTATTTATAACTGTAAATATATTTTGACCCATTTTCTGCCATTCCTCATTTATCATTATGTTGTTTTCTTCCATAGTAATGGTGGTGGAAAACCAAGTCCTGTATGATTCAATAACATTAAAAACAGTTACACAAAAGTGTCATTGGACCAATATTGTAAATGCATTGCCCTAGAAGGTTGCTCTGCATAGTTACATTCTCCAAGGCTTATGGCACTCAGATGCCTGCAGGCTCACTGATCTGAAGTCAGTCTGCGATTCTGCGCTGATCCGCCTCCTACACAAATTGGTTTCCTCTGTGCGCATGTATCCGGCCACAGGACACAAATAACTAGATGCAGCTCCCTGTAATGACATATAGTGGACAAAAAAGGCTAGAATTATGGAGGGAGGAAGTCCTTGCTTTTATCTCTCCTGCTGAATCCGTCGTGCTCTGGAAAATTCTCTGGTTGGGAATTAAACGTTGTGACTCCTCCAGAGCACAGACGTGCACAACAAACTTGCATGTACACATTAGTTGCATGGTGTGTGTGTGTGGGGGGGGTTCTTTAACCTCAGGGCCCTGCACTATTTCATGTCATTAATATCAAGTGACTCAAGGTCAGCATATGAAGGGGAATGTTAAGTGCTTTATTAAAGGCAGACATTCCTCAAACCATATGTACGTCCTCTGGTTGGCTACATGTTTAGTGTGTTCTTTATACACTTCCAACAATTACCAATGGATTCCTTCATGTATCAAATGACAAAGCACTAATAAAAAACTTCTTTCCACAGCCGCTGTACCTTTACTGGCTTTTTACCTTTCTTTTGCTACAATCACATCTGTAACTTCTGCTTGCTGCTTAGCTAAGATAGGTAAGAGCAAGTGATTGAGGACTGCTTTTGTTTTCATAAAGTGATCTGGCTGCAATTATGCTTTTCAGGTTCAGTTTTACACTCTTTTGTGTTGGAAAGGGGAAAGAAGAAAAGGCTATGCTAAAAAACACAGCAGCACATTCTGAAAGACAGACCTACTCTGTATCCATGGCATCTAGATCAGGACAAAGTAGGAGCCAGGCGACATAACACCCTCAGGCCTGGGCAGGTAACATAGAGTTCCACAGGAAATATAAGTTAAAGAAAATATTGTGGGCTCTGCTAGGTCTGCAGAGTCTGTTTTGTCTTAGTTACGAGTTTGCACAAAACACAAAATATTGTGTTAAAATGACCTGAAGAATGGCAGATTTAAAAATATATATATTTTACGTTGTCATTCCATAAGGATTCATATTTAATAAAAATGGATAGTGTCTATCTACAGAAGTCAATTGTTAAAAGAAAAATGTTTTTTTTTCTGAGAATGCAATGCATTAATTATTGTACAGGGGCAACTGAGTGGCATTTATGATTCTCTAGTGATTGCTAACCTGGCAGCAAGCAGCAAGGTAATAACATTTTACTTTACCACCACAGAATAATCTTTGAAAAAAAAAAGAAATTCACATGCTAGTTATAATAATGGACAAAGAATGTCTGAGAAACATATACAGTGGGTTCCAGCATTCACATGAAATTAAGCTGTACTCCCTCTTCTTCCTGCCTAGTTGTCGTGGAGACGTGCAATTATGTTACCCACAATAATTGCAGATGTACAGATATTATAAAATAGCAGTATTATTTGCAGCCAGCATATTTAATGGTGGGGTTAAAATCCAATAGCCTGGCTCTGCCTGACTATGCTCTCAGCTCAACTTATTTTGGTGAGATTACAGTCTGCACAGGCACACTGCTGGCGGCCCAATCAGCGTGGGTTAGTGAGATGACGTTGAAGTCAAGTCAAAAAGTGTGAGAAAAAATGTCTCAACTTTTAAGCCTGTACAACTATGCTTGTTATTTCGTGTAATTAATTTTTGGTAATGCTAAAGATTTCATTGGAAAAAACAGAGTGAAATCTGTCTCACCTGGGACTTGAACCCCGCTCCCCCACGCAAAAGGCAAACATGCTACAAGGTCCTTGAAGTATTGGAGTGAGATGTACATAATTTCTGTAACTGTTTTGACATTGTTACACATGGTTATGACAGACTAGGCTCTACACTGGTCAACATGCCTACATGATCACTAATCAACAACACGCCATTATATATCACCCTGTATGTTTTCTCAACGGCTATGGCACGAACTGGAGGCAACAACTAGAATCATGCACTGTCCAGGTATGTTTATTTAGCAAATTTTCATCAACAGCAGGTAGAGCACAGGCTATACAAAGCTCAAAATGACCAAAAGGAAAATGATGAAAATCTAAATAACAGAACACCAAATTACTAACAAAATACTAGAAAAAACAATTACAACAGGACGAACCCTTTTGCTTTAGGGTCCCATAGTTCTCCTACTTTCTTCTGTTTACTGGTCTCCTTCACTCTCGATCCTCTCCTTACTTTATCGCAGATGGTTCCTTTTCGGCCAATGGTTAGACTACTGCTAATCAGCTAACCCCATGCACCTGGCCCTCAAAGTGGACCAAACATTTACAGTTATCTTATAAAGAAAACATATATAGAAGTGTACATCAATGTACACTGCTCAAAAAAATAAATGAAGGGAACACTAAAATAATACATCCTAGATCTGAATGAATGAACTAATTGTATGAAATACTTTCGTCTTTACATAGTTGAATGTGCTGACCACAATAGCACACAAAAATGATCAATGTAAATCAAATGTATCAACCCATGGAGGTCTGGATATGGAGTCACACTCAAAATCAAAGTGGAAAACCACACTACAGGCTGATCTAACTTTGATGTAATGTCTTTAAAACAAGTCAAAATGGGGCTCAGTGTGTGTGGCCTTCACGTGCCCATATGACCTCCCTACAATGCCTGGGCATGCTCCTGATGAGGTGGTGGATGGTCTCCTGAGGGATGTCCTCCCAGACCTGGACTAAAGCATCCGCCAAATCCTGGACAGTCTGTGGTGGATGGAGCGAGACATGATGTCCCAGATGTCCTCGATCGGATTCAGGTCTGGGGAACGGGTGGGCCAGTCCATAGCATCAATGCTTTCCTCCTGCAAGAACTGCTGACACACTCCAGCCACATAAGGTCTAGCATTGTCTTGCATTAGGAGGAACCCTGGGCCAACTGCACCAGCATATGGTCTCACAAGGGGTCTGAGGATCTCATCTCGGTACCTAATGGCAGTCAGGCTACCTCTGGCGAG
>JAODLL010005305.1:0-10618 GCA_026546735.1 Forbesichthys agassizii
ATAATACAATATATAATACAAATCTTTTCAAATATTTTAGTAGGCCAAACATTGTAATTATAACTACAATTAACATTAGATTTGATGTACATACAATGTCTCAGTATCTTTACTGTATTGTATTAAAATAATTTATGTTAAGGCAAGGGTAACCCTTTTGGTTAAAATTACATTATATTCCTGATATGATCTTTGAGAAAATGCTTTCATGACTACATGCTATAAAGAATATGTTAATAGACTAGTTGTGGTCATTTTTGAGGTATGTAAGATCGAGCAAAGTGACTTAGACTTAGAAACATTGCTTTGTCTTTAAAATAAGTGTATTTTGATTAGTTCAATATTAAATTGTTACTTATTTTATTATTTTAATTTATACAGTTATTGATGGTTATTCTAATATTTGTCTCAACTAGTTCATATTTTATGTAGTTTTTTTTCAATATTGCATTTTTAGAAGTATGTTTCTTTCATAGCAAAATGACTACAGGAAGAAAAACAAGGCAACACATTGGTTTTAATAACACATTTTCTACTTGTTTGTCTTTAGAAATGTGTCAAAGCATTAACAACAGGCATTCTATATTTAAAATATACACATACTGACTGTACAGTACTGTAAGTTACTAATTGTATTCATCTTAAATATAGCATGATACTTTATCACAGTTTCTGTTACATTCCAGCAGACACATTGTTATGTACAGGAATATTTTGAGATAGACACCAGACCACTTCTCATTTTCAAATGACACCTGTACATCCATTTATATTCCAACAGTATAAATGTAATATTTCCTAAGAAAGGGAGCACCCAACCTTCCAGGATGTTTGTGTGCGTTACTGTAAAACCTTAAATGTCATGCTTGCCCAATGAACGTTTCACTCTGACAGCAGTTACTGTAGGCTTGTGAAATTACTGCTAGTGGGGAAGTAACGTAAAAGGAGGTCAGAATTTTAGAAGCAAATGGGAGTGGGCAAGGTGGAAGGAGGTGACTCACAGTGAAAAGGTTTTAGTCATTGCATATAATGGGTGACTTGATGCCCTAGTTAGTTACTGGTGTGTGATCTTATCTTGAGAAACCCACAGGCTGTTGAAATCCTGAATCAGTCCAACCAATGGAGCTTCTCTTGATCTCTCATGATCCCATGCATTTTGCTGATCTTCAAACACAACATATTGACTGTAACAGGCCCAGAAGACAGCAGTCATCCACCACACTGTACTGTGTAGACTAATACATATTGTAAGTATTTGACTAATATAGTACATCTGCTATACTGTAAACATTCACACAAAAAAATGCAATATGCTCTAAATTCTAACAAATGTTATGTGTTTTGTACAGTATGAGTGTAGATGTAAGTCATATAAATACTCTCAGTGCCACAATGAATAAGACATGCACAATGTTGAGTAGCTGAGATAGGCAGAGTGCATCCTATCTGCAGATCTTGTGTGGACCAAACAATGGATTGGGCCTCATTATAGCCAGATTTGGAGTGTCCCAAAAGCAGAGCAGCTGTTATGTGAACATCATAGAGGCCGCCAAGAGACAGAGATCTGCTTTGTCCTGTGCCTCGTGTGTGCTGGCTGGTACCGAGCATGCTCAGTAGACACGTCGCTGCTGGTCATGTATGTACGAATAGTGTACAAACATGGGTGGGAATACAGATTACAGGAACCGAGACATAGAGACACGCAAGCACACACACGCGGACAATAATGGAAAGCAACAATAAGAGTGAATCATTCCTGTATAATACTACTACTACTACTACTAATAATAATAATACAAAAAAATGGTGAGGATTTATTAAGCACAATAATTTGGAATTTATTGAATGCAATTATTATATTTTTTACCAACTATTGACTTTGCAAATATTTTAATGAAGTGAAATGTATGTATAAAGCACATTTTAAAACAGTTAGTGTCAATTAATGTGCTGTACAATGTATTATCCAGAAAAAGAAAGTAATCCAAATATAAATCATGTAGCTAACTTAACATGTTTTCATAGGATTGTTGACAGACATAAATACAATTTCCTATATCCATTTGACATTCATCCATTAGCCAAAATAAAAAAAAGTTTTAATATGGGATTTGAATAAAGGTGTCCTCTTCCACAAAATTGAGGCAGCAACAGAAAAGACATGGTCTCCTTTAAATATTAATCTGGCATGCAAAGCATTTGGTCGGAGGACCGTAGGGGCCTGTAGGAACAGTGGTAGGTGAGGTAAGTTACAAAAAAATGTAATAATATAGAAAACCTAGATGAGAGTAATTCATTGTAAAATAACCTACATTATTTGTGTGTGTGTGTGTGTATAATTATTTATTGTAGTCATTTGTAATCTGTCATACTGTAAATGCATCATTTTTATTTTTGTCATAATTAGATTGTTTTAAGTGCTGCAGTTAAAGATAAGGTGCATTTTTGTATATTGTATTATGTATATATGATATAGCATAGCCTCCCCCCCCTCCCCCCTTGATAAGGATTGTCCATCTAACCTAAGACATAGTTCATTAAAGCCATTCTCCAAACAACTATTCAACATGTAAGGAAACGATTACATGGCTATCAAAAGACTGAAATTTAATTTAAAATTGAATTTTACAGTATAGTATTATAAAAACATTTTGTGTGTATTCTTAAATAAATTCAAAAATGCATCCACTATCCATAATTACACAAATTTGCTGTTTTAATCTAAACATATTTATTATCCAAATGAAAAAAAAACGTATATATCCTGTAAAAAAAAAAGTGAAATAAAAATAAACAGAGATGTTCTTTAACTTTGATTTAGTTTTTTAAAAATATTTTTCAAACTGCACATGTATTTTTCAAACAAACAAACATTCATTATGAATAAATAAAATAAAAACCAGATTAATCGATGGCTTCTTGAATGTGTTTTGGAACATGGAGGGTGAGCAGGGTGATATGACAGAAACAAAGTAAGCGTACATAGAAGCAGGATGAGTAATCCTAAAATGTCAGTTTATCATCTTGTTTCCTATGCGTCGACGTATCCCAAGATCTTCAGCTATGTGTTTATTGTGCACATAGTTTAGCTAAAGATGTTCCCGCTTTCATCTTGAAACATATATTGGAAAGTTTTAATCTAGTTGTGTGACATACTGTATAAGGTTAGTGCAATGTTGCTTACCAATTAAATGTATTAACATTGTACAAATGCATTCTGCATTTTTTCTGGATTACTTTATTATGTATTAATGTTTATCTCAGTTTTGGTAATTGTTTTTGTTCATACAGAAGTTCAAGTCATTTCCAATCCCTGACACTGTCAATTAATGTATTAGCATTTTCTGCAAGCATTACTGTTAAACAACACCAAGACACTTGAGACACTTTGCCTCATATACCCAAAAGGATAGCTCTCATTAGCCTGAATATGTTATGTCCAGCAGCAAAGTTGCAAATGTGCCC
The DNA here is from genome assembly GCA_026546735.1 of Forbesichthys agassizii. Taxonomy (NCBI): domain Eukaryota; kingdom Metazoa; phylum Chordata; class Actinopteri; order Percopsiformes; family Amblyopsidae; genus Forbesichthys; species Forbesichthys agassizii. The sequence goes on from JAODLL010005305.1 coordinate 3,466, forward strand.
TATAAAATCCAAGCATTACAAATTTGCATCCTACACATGCATACACTTTTTTATCGCAGGGTAAAAGAAGCTTAGCTGTCAACTCACATATAATGAACTCTGAATGACACTGGGTTCATGAAAAGGTTATTAGCTGAAATGGGTTGATTAAACTGCTGTTAATAGATGCTTGGTTTGCTATTACACATGCTCACCACTGGGGGCCAGTATAGCACCTATGGTTGGAAGATTCAGATTTTGGGGACACACGATAATGAATACGCAAGTTCATAAAACACAGAGAGAGATGACCCAGTGATGAACCACAAATCTGCTGGGAGCTCAGGGAATACAGACTGGTTAAATGCCAACCGTCCACCTGCACAAGGAAACCAATGACATGGCTGTCTGGTATGTGTGTGTGTGTGCTTCCGTCTATGTGGATTCCTAGGCTACTAAGACTGGTTTGAAAGTATGTGTGTGGTTCACTGAAAAACAAGCACACACTTGTGACCATTCTTTTTTTATTAACAGTCTTTGTATTTGTCCACCCATGTCAAACCAAAACACACCCCACCAGTGCTTTAAGATGGTGGTCCACTCAAAATTTCAGCCGAGCCCAATGGACATTTTCCTTACAGATTCAATTAAGACTGTTAAAGTTTTCTCCTGCCAGATCACATCTCCAAACAATTCCCGGGCCAAACTCCCCCCTAAATAGCTCTACATTGTGGGACCCCCCCCCCCCCCCCCCCGTTGCTATTCCCTCCGCTTCGTTTTGCTAGGACAAGCCAAGCCTGGGGGGCATATGATTAGGCCCATGCTAATTGGCATCAGATTCTCAGGTTTATATCAGCGTGGTGAGGGCTGGAGCCAAAGCATTGCTCACATCTGTATAGATTGTGGGTTTGCGTGGCTCTGTTTGGCCCGCCACCCGTTTCCCCTTACAAGAGCCACAGTACTTCATCGTGCACTGTTCTCCGGGAAGGGGGGTCCTTGTGGCCTCCCCCCCCCCACGTGGGGGGGGGGGGAGGGGCGTTCATGTGCAGGCCGAACCCTGATCACAGCGGCGATATATTGACACCTTTCTCGGTTGTTAACCTCCTGGACAGCGAGGCAGCAGGACAGCTGACAAGCTTCCCGTGCGACTGACAGAGGAGAAAGACGTCCACAAGAGCGAGGTTAGTTGGGGCAGGCACCATGGTGGGAAAGGGGGTTTTGGGCGTACAGCCACATTGTCTGCATATTGTGGCTCCCCCACAAAGAAACATACATTAAGCACACAGACAAAATGTGCTTGCTAATATATTTAACGGCCATTTAGCCAATGGTGCGATGGTACCAGTGACTACAAGGAATCAGATGTGTGCAAACACTCTTTTAACCTGAGTGTTCAAAAGCAGTAGCCTGCATTGAGAAACGCTGTGTTGCTATCATTTACTGCCCGATAACCAATGAGCAATTTGGGACCCCAAGCCAAAGAACACTTCAACAATATAGTTGCTTGGAAAATAGAGAGCATTACTCACGCACTTTCCCTTCACAGAGTGGTCCAGCCAGCGCAGGGAATCAAATCAGCAACCATTGTGTCTCTCCAGCTCATTTTTCTTCACTTCGGGCTACTGCCAACCTCCTGCATCTCTACTGCTCCTTTATGCCCACACACACACAGCCTCACCTCCACATTCACACTGATCCTCCACTGCTGACCTCCTTGCTACTCATTGGTCAACTCCCCGCTGCTCTGCTGCTTCTCAGTCTCCTCATCTTCATCAGCAGGGGCTGGCAGACAGGCTACATGCATGAGGAACAGTGAGAGGTCACTTGCAAACATAAGGATACAGGCCATTCAAGTTGAATGTGTGTGTGTGTGTGTGTATACAGTGTATACAGTAGAGTATATCCTGTATATTCAGTATGGACCAGCTACAGTATGTAATAAAGCAGTGGTCTTCCACACTGCTCCTTGGGGCCCCCTGCCCTTTAAGATGTCTCCCTGCTCCAACACACCTGATTCAAATGAATGGGTCCTTATCATTCTCTGCAGAAGCCTGACAACGAGCCATTCATTAGATCATTAGAATCAGGTGTGTCAGAGCAGGGAGACATCTTAAACATGCAGGGCAGTGGGTCCCCAGCACCAAGGTTGAGAACCACTGTAATTGACTTGTATGCAATTGTTGGCTAATGTGGTTAGGCCTATCTCATAGGCTCTAGTCTGAGGGACATGAGTTATATGAAGGTACAGTTTATCAAGGAAAACATTTGACTGCATATTAGGTTTGTCTTGAGCCGTTAGCAGAGATCAGCCCAGAGCTTAGATGATTGGCATCAAGTAAAATGCATCCAATTCAATTCTATTGTATCTAATTAGCCTTTAACAGAGGACCCCATTCGTAAAAGGTAAAAGAAAGCAACCAAATAAAACATTTTTCTCCCGACCATCAGTGTGTGGACATTTATTGAGATCAGGTTTATAGCATGATAGTAATATTGTTATTATGCTATTATTTACTAAACACTTTGACAAATGTTTCCTATGGATTTCCATTTACTTTGAGGAATAGGCTTCATTATCACCAGTACAATGTGGCATATGGTTACTGACATCGTAGGCCACACAACTGACAGATGTTGGCTTGCTATTTGAGAGATATTCTATTCTGAGCCACCACAGATAACAAAAAGTATGAATCAGTGAATATGATTGGACGGGAGACTTTCCCCGGTGCTTTTGGCATGGCATGGCTAAGACAGGAAAGTGGGGGAAATGACGGCCTTTCAAAACAGATCAACATTTCCGCTGCCTTTAGCCTGATAAGCAATATCTGTACTCTTTAATTAAACGGGCTTTGGGGAGGGGTAAGATTGTTATGGCACTTTTAAAAAGCTTTTCGTGGAAATATAATCACGCAACCCCTTATCCCATTTCTCTGTCTCATTGTGACCCTATACGCCAAATCCCTGCCAAACGCAACAAGTCTGTCTACACCAAAATGAAAATATTACGTATCACTTTATACATTTGTTTTGTCTGCCTCTCACATCCTTTTCCCTCCATCGACCCCCTCTACCGTTGGCACATCCAGGCAAATTGAAATGGACGTGTGCTCTGGAACGGCCATGGCATGTCACCAGTGTGTGGGGCAGAGCAGTGGACAGGGGAGAGATGTTTGATGTCTGAGCCTCTGCCGGCTCCCATTTCTCTTAATCCAGCCTGGAAACCAAAGAGAGGAAGAAAGGATGGAGCCTGCCACACACAAAAGTTACAATAACAGTAAGGAACCCAACAGGCCTCACACACCAAGCCCTTTCATAATCTAGGCTATATGGGACTGGAGTATGGTGTGTGTGTGTGTAGGTGTACAGTAGATATATTTAGGTACACGTTTGTGTCTAAATGCGTCACCTGCGTATTAATGTGTGTGTGGGTGTGTGTGTGTGTGTGTGTGTGTGTGTGCATGTACATGTTTAGGTACATACAGTATATGTTTTGAGTGTGTGTGTGTGGGTTTTAGTATTAGCGGTTTCAGCCAATCAGACCCACTCATGGGTAACAGATTGTGTCCTATCATTGGCTGCAATCTGGTGTGCGACACACATTCCCAGCCGCGCCGGTAATACCTTGAGTGCTGTTCGGCTAATGTTAACCGCACATTAGATTTCACGGCATATTACAGTCAGCGTGCAATCATTATTCTTTATGTTAGCTAGCATGCTACTTGTGCTCCATGAATACAGACGCCTAGAGGCAAATGTCTAACTAACATAAATGCCCAGCTGATGTGTGGACCACGTAGCCTATATTTCACCTTCCTCTGCTCTTGTACATATTTAGGATTCTACTGTACGGCGGAGAAAATAGCCAGGGTTTGGTAGGTTCAATTATAAAATGTATTTCGTTAAAGTTACTACTGTAGTTACCAGACTAAAATTATAATCAGTAACGTCATTTTTGGATGACCTATATTTTGTGATTACTTCACGCGTACACATTGTTCTTTGAAATGCCATCCAAAGCAATTTACTGCATAGACACGCCAAATCTTTCAATTTTCAATCGTATATGTTGCGCAGGGGATCATATTAAGATAGGGCTTCATTTAAATTATTAATTGACGTTAATGAAAGGTTAAAAAGAGAACAACCAATTGTTTTATGCATTTTTCGTAGTACTCCTAGAAGTAATAATCTAAAAAAAAATAAACCCTGTAATCTAATTCCACTATTTTATCTGGTAACTGTAGTGGATTACAATTACAGTTTTTTCATATTCAGATTACCTGATTACATGTAATCAGTGACTTCCCAACCCTGTTTATAGCACCGCGCTCTCTCAAAGACGTCATGCAAACTCACCTAGTGCTCCCAGTGGCGTCCATCCATACCTCTGTGGCCTTTAGTTCCTGAAGCGGTTATTAAATGCTGTCACTCAGGCTAAATACCAGGCATAGCTGGATAAGGGTCTAACGGGCGCTTTGAGGGGGGGGCAGCACACTGAGGCCGCCGAACGCTGAATGATGGATCCACTCCATTAAATAGCATTGCTGGGAATAGTGAAAAGAGCGGTACGACCTGGGATGCTGGAGACAGGCCAAGTGCATTGCAGCAGAGGTGAGGAGTTCATGCCGGGGGTCCGACATGGGGGGACATTTCTATGCTGGCTTTGGTGGCCTACCGGCTCATGAGCAAGGGGACTGACACCTGGTCGGACCCACCGGATGATTGACATGTGCAATGGACTCGTCACGCTGGGCTGACAGGTCTGCAGGCATCGTGAAGGTGTTGGTTTTGTGTGTGTGTGTGTGAGAGAGAGAGAGAGAGAGAGAGAGAGAGAGAGAGAGAGAGAGAGAGAGAGAGCAAGCTCATGTCCGTGTGTTTCCCGCTGATGGCTGGGCAGCACATGTACAGTACAGTGTACTAATACTTTGTAATGCACACCACATTAATGGTGCTAGCCAGAGCATGGTGTTATGATACAGAATAGCTCAGGAGCCAAGCCCAGTGTGAAACAGGTCTTAATGTAAGCTTTAACAAGGAGGGGCGGCACAGTGATGAGTGACACACTGATGGCCAAAGTAAGATCAGTCTCACCGGTAATTGCAGTGTGTGGCCTAACACACACACGCGAGCGCACACACACACACACACACAAAGGTATGTAGGCATACACACTGGCAAAAAGATACAAACTTGATCACAGATACAATGACACACACATTCATTCTCTCTTACATTCAAGCGTTCCCACCCCTACTCCCCCACCTTCCCCCAGACACGCTCACACACACACACACACACACACACACATACATTGCGTATACAGTAGAGACACACAAAGACACTGGCTAGCATCACCTGCTTGGAGACAGGGTGGCTTATGAGGAATTAATGAGGCACTGTCTGACTTGGCACTGGTTCACCTCCAGTGGGACTGGACTGGGGCTCCTGTTGTCGACGTGGAGGTCTGATCTGCTGCCAACACACACAGACACGTACTTACACTGTAAAGCACACAGATGCTCCAGAGAGCCTCGCGACAAGAGCACACGCACCGCGTCTGACAAAGACAAACTTGCACAACATGTACACTACTAGGCGCGCACACACACACACACACGCACGCACACACGCACATGCACACGCACACACAACTGAGCAGTTTAATGGCAGTACACTCCTATACACCCCTCCTACCAACAGTAGCAACTGTAACAATGACAAGGCTTAGTGGCGCAACAGAAGTCGCAACAGAAGATTGACATACGAGACCGCTGCGAATACACTGCCACCATTCAGCTACTCGCAGCACAGCAGCACACATTTAGCTAACACTTAATTGCAGCTGTGCACTGTTATAATTAAGAGTATGGCCTTTACATGAAATGTCAATCTTTATTTAGGCTACTAAAGACTGGTGTAATCCAGCCAATGTGTACCGTGGCCAGTTAGAACAGGAGCTTGCTGTTGTTATTACACTATTTAATGTTACAAGCTGCTTGATTGTCAGACAAATATGCAACTAGTCTTTCACTTCCATCTACAAACCTCAAGTGAAGTCCTTGAAATTGCTTATAAGCAAAAAGTATAATAACCAATTTTCTTGCTTCATTCAGTATTTGGTTGTTCTCATTGGGAACAGCAGGGAATTTTCATATGAGACTGTCAGAACCTCAAAATTATGTTAGAAGTGATTATTTGAAATCATCTGTAGGCTTTTGGTCAAGCCATTAGCATTCATGTCTGGGTATCTGGATGTTTAAAAACATTATAATAGCTGTAGAGTCTATTGATAAAAATGCTTGAAATATAAACACGGATTTACAATCCTCATTAGATATCCACAGAAAGCACCTACTATAAAAGGCAAGAATAATAGCATGAAATAAAAAGACAGTATTGTGCTTATGTAAGTCATGATTTGTGTAATTATTTGAAACATTTACAAACGTGCTCCTCTTGAAGTGGTAATTAAACCCACAGTCAAGTGGCACTTCAAAGTAGATATTCAAAATAGTTACTATATTCCTTAAATTAGTAAAATAAAATAATTAAATCAAAAGCGAAATAATAGTACGAAGTGCTACCCAAAGTCTATACATTAATAGGGCTGTGGACATGGACTGCTTGCTGTCTCTTGCCTTCTCCGAGGCTGCCTCAGTCTCTTCCAGCTTGTCTCAACCATCGCAGCCTCTCCCAAGCGTCCTTCAGTCAGAGCTTCTGCATGTCAACTGGCCTCAACAATCCCCAGAGTGTCAGGAAGGTTATAGGAAAAGACCACCGTTGGTTATGTGGTGGTCTTACAATACACACACACATAGCAAGAAAAAACAATATGCAGTGCAGATATCTTGCCAACTTGAATGTCTAACAATAAAATGGACAAAACACAGATGACTTAAGCTCTTATTGTTATGGCCAAGACAGAAACATGATACAGTTACACAAACAGGCCAAACAAACATAAGACCAACGGCTGCATTACAGTACAGTACAGAACAGAACACTAGCAGCCAAGCTCTAATGTGAATATCCAGAAGAACACTGACCACTAAAATACATTGACCACAAAAACATAGCACATATAGATACTGTATATAGATAGATAGATAGATAGATAGATAGATAGATAGATAGATAGATACTTTATTGTCCTCTTGAGGAAATTTGTTTT
>JAODLL010005306.1:0-10617 GCA_026546735.1 Forbesichthys agassizii
TCTCTCTCTCTCTCTCTCTCTCTCTCTCTCTCTCTCTCTCTCTCTCTCTCTCTCTCTCTCTCTCTCTCTCTCACTGGCCTGGATGCGTGTACTACACGTGATACATGAGTACTGACAACATAACCTGGCGTCGAGAGAGGGCTGCGCGGTTTGAAATGGGAGGGAGCATGCGCCCGCACAAATCAGTCTCACCTGCGAGTCCCTCTCCCCTCAGGGTCTCGCCATATCTTATCACGGGCCAGCATTGCATCTGGTTTGTCTCAAATTCCTTTTCCACTGATCCCTCCAATTACGGCGCATGTCTGCATACGGGAGAAGTGACCACACCGTACATCTCTCTGCCCTAACTATGTTTGTACAGAGCCCAGAGGCAGACGTTGAGGTATTTGAGTTATTCTTTTGGTTAGATTTCTAGTGCAACTGAAAATCCCACAAAAATCGAACGTTAATCGAGCGTCGGATTGAGACCGGGGAAGGACCAAGCCCCAGGTCCATGACTCTCCACTCTGGGAGCCAATGTAGCGTGAAGTCATTCTTTACCTACTTAATAAGAGTGAGGGAGTATGGGAGAAAGCATGGACAGAAACCGCACCCCGCGTCCAAAGTCATTTTCATCCATCAGCTTGTTCACATTCGAGACCTCTCACGCGTAGGTTTTATTTAGAGATATTAATCAGCAAAAGAAAATTATGAACTGGGTTTAGACAGGCCAGCTTGTGGTGTACTAGGACACATGCCTACTCGGCGCGTCCCACTCGCTTAGAAACCAAGTCGTGTTTCAACAGTGTAGTGTCATTATCCAAGATTTTCACTCCGTCTGTGCCCATAACTTAATTTTTCTTCCATTTCTCAAAAGGTGTTTATGGAAAGCCTCGTCCATTTTGAAGAAATAAAAAAAAAGAAATGTTAAAAAGTTTGTCCTAATCAGATGCGAACAGCCAGAACGCTTAAACCGAACTGTTATTCTTAGTGGTTTGAGGGCAGCAGGCTGGTCGTTTTGGCTGTGTTTATATTTCAGATTTTAGGCTATACATATATAACAAATTATGCACATCACCCTCTCATGTTAGACAGAGCTTGGACATTGGCATGTAGCTGCAGCGGGTATCTGCCAGGGCCAAAAACCACTGGAAAAAGTGTGTGGGTTGAGCCACTGATTCAGTCAGGTCTTTGTAACATCAGTTTTTTTGAGAACATGCCTCAAAAATATAGTTGCATTAGGAAGACCTACCAAGTAGTATACCTGTGTCGGAATGTGAGAAAATAACATCAACCATAAATACTTTTCTTATATTACTGGGTGGTGGTGTTGTCAATTCTATACTTTTACAGTTTACTTACCTATATAGATTATTTGATATTATTCGAGCAATAAATCACTATCAATAACATTTGACTGTGACAACCCTAACAGTTTTCTCTGTGGCTATATATTCTACAATCATTTATACATTAGTGGCTGCACTAACAACCAGCGCTAAAGATTCCCGATATGAAGCAATAAGAGTTCCTGAGCCACAGATTATTGAGAAATGACTGGCATTTAGCTCTTCACGTGTTTCACATTTCCCTTTCCGATTGAAGTGCAATAGACCGCATTGCCACATTTCCACCAAAGTTGACCAAAGTGTGGTTAGAACTCTCTGCTATATCTAAACAAGGTTAGGCACCACGGCCATTAGAACACAGAGACACGAGGAGCAAGTTTAAATTGTTGTTTCTAATTGTGAGTGTGTGTATATATTGTACAGTGTGCATCCGCTGAAGTGATTAGTCAGTGTTCATATTAAATAAACGCATGCTACATGCTATGCACTCATGAGTTATTAACAGGGAAAGAAAACTATTTTCCAATTTCAACATTGTTTATTAGCCCTATTTATTTATTTATTTATTTATTTATTTATTTTAAGAGTTAAGCATGTTATCTTTATTGAAGCAGACACAATCAAATATTTTTCATCTGTAGTTTAGTGCTCTTATATTTGCTTGTAATGTCTACGGAATGTAAAACAAATGAACTCCTGTACTAATCAATGCTATACAATTACAATTACAAACCTGGACACTCAATGGCAGTGCAAAACCTTGAAATACTGTATCATCTCTGCGTTTAGCTCAACACAGTGGACTTTGTTTCCTAAGCAATTTCAGTTCAAACTTTTTTCCTTAATAGTTTTTGAGTCATCGAGTGACTGTAGGTAGGTATATTCAAATTACTACCACATAACTACTGTATTTCATAATGCCATCTACAGACGTGTGTGTGTGTGCGTGTGTGTGTGTGTGTGCATGTGTGTGTGCGCGCGGTACAATGCCACATTAGTCATGTGAGAGTGTAAGGAATATTGTGAGAGTGTAAGGAATTTTGTAGGAAACATTAAGAAACTATAAAAGGATGACCAATATATTCCATGTTAACATTGTAATTATCTTTATTATATTAATCCATTTCTGCACTTTTGTTATTATTGGATGTCATTAGAGCAATTTGCTGTTAAGTGTGAAATTCCATGTTCTGTTATGGAAGTTGTGACAATTTCTATTGACTGATTGTGTTTTTGTTGACAGACATATACCTCGGTGTGACCAAGAGTAAAGCCAGCTTTCCCAGTTTCCCATACTGCACAGTCACGAAAGGTGTCAAAATTATTTTGGGATCGTAGCTTAGACATGGAGATTGATGGCAAATGTGCTTTCATTTATGTATTTTACTCTTATTATGGAAGGCTATTCAGTAATGGTGGGAAAGTTGGAAAAATCTACTCAATCACACATTGGACATCCAGTAGAAAATGGCAAGCTGACATTTGTGACCAGCAACCACCCAATGCAGAGAAAACCACAACTAGCCCTGAGTTTGTATGGGTGGGTAATTGCATAAAACAAGAAGCATTTCTCTAGCCCAGTCTGTAGACTGTCTGATGGAAATGTTAAACTGGGAGTGTCAACGTCAATGGAGAACGAGAATGAAATAAATATTATGATAACTGATAGGAATGCACGTGGCACCAATGTGAAGTCTGACATTGTGATTTCTTTTCTTCTTTAGCCCACAATTGTATGGCACCGAATAAACTAGACGTGCATCCAGGCCTGACTTTCTTAAAGCCCAATTCTACGTCAATGGCACCCTTCCTAACCATAATTCCCATGACAACGTGTTTATTCCACTGTTTAGTATTGATCTGCATTTTTGAAGCATTTACCGCCTGGCAACTCTATTCAGTATGTAAACTGCTGGGTAAACAAACCCAACCACATTACAGTACATACCCTTTAATGATAGCTGGTTACACTGCCGACTAACAGCCTATCCCATAATCTATGTTAATTGTCTGTCAAGCACTATCCCCATCAAAATCAGCTGCAAACATTTATGTATAAACATCTCTGGCACAACGGTTATTACTTTAGATTAAGATGTAATTGGCATGGTAATAAAGAATATGTCTGGAAGAAAGACATGGAAATAGAAATGTGCTGACATGTACAGTACAATTCCCACTGTTACTTGCTCATTCAACATATACAAAAAACAAGCCAGTGTTTATTTTTTAAACATATACATGTAAGTTGCAAGCATGTGCGTAATGCTTAGTGCAGTCTACATACATTCAGACTGGTTTTGACCTGATTTGGTCGTGGCCGGCCATTTTCAGCTTCAGGTCCACACAGGCCCGTCAGGAACAACGAATGGGTGTCTACTTGTAGTGTGACTGAATGAAAAACCAGCGATGTGATGTCTGCTATCTAAGAGAAAGAGGGATGCTGTTTCTAGTAACAGGTGGAACAACATAACCAGGAAAGGCTTGTTGAGCAGTGGCAAAAAATACACTTGCATTTTTTGACCTTTCCTCGACGGAGTAGGACTAAAAAAGATTAGTGTTGACAAAACAAATAACACAGGCAGAGACAGACCAGTCATTCTCGAGAACGCTTGATAACTTCAAATGAAAACAATATCCGTCTGCACCACCGCCTCACACATTGAAACACATTGTGAAGCAAAGCGTAGTACTACGGCTTTGCTGTAAGCTGTGTATGACACTTTGTGTTCCTATTTACGGAGCAAGGGCTGTGTAGAAGTATTGGGATTTATTTTTTCAACACGGACATAATGGTAAGCTAACAAAATGCGAGGAGATATTTGGCAATATAACAAAACATTTATTAGCTTACAATAACGTTAAGCAACCTGGTGAGTACACACACTGGTTAAGCTACCATTCACCAGTAAATGGTAACTGGACTGCATTTTATTAGCGCTTTTATCCAACATTATTCGCAACAGCATTCATTTTTGTTTTGAGTTTTTTTCTTTTGGAACATAGAAAGCATGATACAGAGCATAACTGCTTCTGTAACCATGATTGACAGTTTCTTGCTTAATATTCTTTGTACTGTAAATAAACAATTTTCCCAATATCAAAGTTACATAGCGAACACGCCATGTGGAACAACAAATGAATTAATTACAACAACTCCACAAAACACAAGTGAACATCTCTAATATGCATTCTGTGCATGTGCATGCACAAACATTACATGCACAATTTTCTTCTTCCCTGTTCTGTTGCTATGCTTTGTGATATATCACCCATTGCCTGGCCAATCTTCAAAGTAGCTCATGCAACCTGTCCGGTCCGTAAAACTTGGCAGGGTACCAGCTTCATCTCTCTCTCTCTCTCTACCATAGACTGACCTCACCCCTCAAAGGCTCTCAAATAAAATAAGGTGTATGAAATTATGGAGGCCATTTACGTAATAAAATGCTGGGAGACAAGTAAAGAGAAGAGAGGGGGAGATGTGTGGGACAAAGAAAAGGAGCATAGTAGACAGACAGAGAAACATGTAAGTAGACTGTTTGGCAGCTGGAGTTGTAAAAGGAGGGGGAGAGAGGGAAAATAAGAGGGTCATCTAGAGAGAGAGAGAGAGAGAGAGTGAGAGAGAGAGAGAGAGCGCAGGAGTCAGCCAATTGAGTTTTATGTCGTCTGGATGTGTGCTGGGTCCATTTGTGGTTCTGTTCAGCATACCTCAATGGACCACTACAGGCCACATAAAGCGCAGCAAACCAAGTCACAGGATGGAACAGGTGTGTGTGTATTTAGTTTGCAACAGCTGACTATACCTTTAACAGAAAGCCAAATAGGCTCCCACCTAATGCCATTTCTTCCTTCATTTCTCAACATCTGATTTCACTTAATAGCAGATTAAGGGAGCGTCCCCTACGGCAGTGTTTCTCAACCCTGGTCCTGGAGACCCACTGCTGCAACCTGTTTAGGACGGGGAGCATCCCGTAGAAAGGGGAGTGTCCCGTGTGGAGGCAGGAGCTGTGGTGACAGAGGAAAACCCCAGGCCAAACTGCTCCATAGGAAACACATACTAATCGGCCTAACCCGTCTTTAGTGCGAGACCATATGCACTATGTGGAAGTAAGATGGGCATGTCTGTTTACAGTACAGCCTGTACACATGTGGTTGCGGGCATGTGTGTATTTAGATTCACACATGTGGGCTGTGTGTGTGTGTGTGTGCACGTGCTACTAGACTTCCAGGGCTGGTATTTTTGCCTTTTAGAATTTAATTCTAAAAGCCAGTGCTGCCAATGCTGGGTCCTGCATTTGTGTGTGTGTGTGTGCGTGTGTCTTGGCTTGCTTGTGTCACTTGCACTGTGGCAGATGTAGCGGTGTTGGGCTTTAGCTGGTGCCGCCATTATGTGACCATAAAACCAGCACAGTGGTGACCGCTGGCTTAAAGACAGGGCGGAACACAAACACAGGTTGTAATCAAGCCAATAGACTGACATGGTACGTTATAGATCAATGCAATTTGGACTGTGTGTGTGTGTGTGTGTCTCCATGCACAAGTCATATATGTATGTCATGGAAACACATGAGTGTGCATACATTTTGCATTTATTCGGCCATCATGGGAAACCCTGGGTTTCCACCGCTAACGCGACGAGGAGAGACGATTCCTGAAACAGGCTGGAAAATAGGAATCTGTGGGGATTGTACCGCTTTAACACAAACACTGTAACCCCACGGCTGGGCTAACCCAAGGCAAATAATCATGCATAAAATAATATTAGTTAGAATGTGATTTCCATGGCTGTAATGTGAAAAGTGCTTGATTTATTAATAAAGCGCTTTTACGGTACTATGTTTTCATTAGCTTAAACATTACCACCTAACACATACTTGACATAATATTACATATTATTTAAATTAAATAGAAAATAATACTGAATAATGTGTGATATTAAACTAATATTAACAAATGGGAACAAACATGGAAGTGATATTTGTCAGGGGAGTGCTTCTGTTGTACGTTAGTGATGTATTATGTATGCAGGTGTTTCACACCAGTTCAGTTTTATTGCCATGTTCCACGTTTGGCATGTGTTTCTCTTTTCTCCCCTTCTACGTGTTCATTTGTGTTCCCTCCTCTTTCCTGTCCCGACCCCAACACTTGCTCTTCCTCTCCTGCAGTCCCACACGGCCGACCTCTAACCTCTTTAAGATGACGTTTCAATCGTGGAGCCATCGTCGCTCTCCGCTTTGGGGAGCCCCAATAAAACTGGGTTGCTGGGCAAAGTGGACACAAGGAGCTTTGTGCTCTATGAAGATAGAGGTAGACAATAAGACAGGAACCCCGTTTCTTTCAGCTTCATTCATGGCTAAAGACACAGCTTGCCCTCAGATGCTAGGGATTTGTTTTTGTCGCATATTTTATTGTTTTGAGGAAAGCAAATCACACTTTCGTCACTTGATTACATTTGCCTATTTGGTCATATTGTTATACTGTAGATTTTTCATAATTCATCATTCCTGTACCTGTCTCTCCGACCTGTACACACAACACTCTGAGCTCCATTCTGAGGATGAAGAGAGTGAGCGCTCTCTTTCTCCTCATCCTCAGTGCCAGGTTGGATTCTCATTCTTGACCAGAATAAAAAATGTCAGCATCTGCTGCTGGCCCATTTGCAGCTAATTAGACAGCATGTGACTGATTTGGACTCCCTTGTAAACACTCGCCCATCTGACTCCCATTACATAGAGGAACGGTGCATATTGGGGTTTCACTGGGGAAGCGCCGGTTGCACGGTTGCGTCGTCATGCCGACGGCAGTGGAGCCACTTGCAGCGCAGCGTGGACACGGCTACATCATGAAATACTTTGCAGCCGCTAATTAACACGCACACACACACACACACATCCTCTTTGGTGTTCTTCCTCAGAAAATATACAAATTAGAAAAACATTTCCACTTGTGCCCGGGCACGGCTGGCCTGTTGGGAGCAAGCTCACAAATCACTTTCAAAACTGTGGGGCTCCGACAAGAAAAAAGAAACCTTTTATTTGATGTTTTATCAAATCTCTCTGACATGTCGCTCGCATACAAACACACTCACACACACACAAGCTCACCCCAATAAACACACACACACACACACACGCACACACACACACACAAAATGTAAATGTACAGGTAATTAATTTCCACACACACGCATACACAGACATGCGTGCCTCCACATGTATGCACACACACACACACACACACACACACGATCTTCTCCATAAGACAGCTAGCTGGAGGTGAAAACAAATAGCAGAGAAACAAAGCAGACACAGCCTGTTGCACTGTTCTGGTTGATACAGTCCCTGACACTCCATTTATTGCAGCTTTCAAGCCAGCCACACTGCAGCCTAATGTTATGAATAGCGCTACATAACATTAAGCTCCTGGCTGCGAAAAACCGCACTGTTGATTTGCTTAGCGAACAGATGACTAATTAAAAACACACAATAAAGGGTTGTAATTAATGAGCCCATTAGGCCTAGGTAATCTCAGAGATCCAGTATTAACAAACTGTAAAAAGCCTGTGACCCATGATTAACAACACAGTCACATTGCACTAATTAACTACACAGCCAATGTCACAACCAGATCCAGTGTACATATGTCTAAATGCAGACACACATTAAATACAGTAAAGTAAGTCTGTCTTGTATTATTAGCATGCTACAAATTTGTTTCTCAGTTACACATTCTATATAAATATCACTTGTGTACTACTGCAGTATCACATGGTTCTTGTCTGAATTAATAACAACAATTAAAGGCCATTTTAAAATGGGAAAAAATAATACCAGGGCATATTAACGCTGCAAAGGCTTAATCCTACATTGACCTACAGTAGCCTATTCCATAATTTGATGTACAGTTAATAATAATAATAATAATAAAATATAATAAACTACAGTATTTGGTGCAGTATTGTATTGATAATATTGCATTTGCTTTGCTTGGTAAACAAATAACACAAATGTTTAAGGTACAGTATCCACAAACCAAACCAAACCAACAAATGTTAGACAATACTGTACTATATTAGGTGTCTTGCTCAAGGACACCCCGACACTTAGTGGGAGTTAGCGGGGTTGGAACCAGCGACTAGATCACTTGTCGCCCCGCTCTACCCATTGTGTCACTGTCACCCTATATACAGTATTTCTTTTGAACTATCAGCGAGAATAAATATGTAAATATACACAAATACACACACACACACACACACACATATATATATAATAGTGATGTTGCTAGCAACTAATTTCCCTGTCAGTTAAACAAAAATTACAATTTAGACTAGTCTAAAAATACCAAAACACAAATTCACTTGAATCAGGCTAAACATTGTCAGCGTGTGTACATTTTGCAAGTCTCACCCTACCTGCTGTTTTGTCTTAATGAGTGGAGATCAAGTTTTAGCTTTCCCTTTGGGCTCATTTAAAAAAAAAATAATATGACCGCTTCATGTTCATAAGATGAACAGTTACAGCAGCCAACGGTACAACAGTGGCAGAGTGCCAATACAGCTTAATTATTCACAGGCAGCGGGAGGAGAGTGTTATTAAACTCTCATTTTATATTGATTCTTTATGACTATATGTGTGCTGCATTGGCTGTGCTGAAAAGCGCTATTAGCTAATTATAGCATAGTCTACCTTTAAGAAGTCATTTCATGCTCTTTTTCACTTGTTGACACAATTCACAACCAACCATCCTTGACTTCTCAGTGCAATGTAGCTGGCTAGAAAATACCACATAGTTTATGTGGAATAGCACATCAAACAACAACTCTTTAGATAACGGTCTGATTTCAGTGACTGTTGCTTTAAATGTAACAAGTTACTGACCACTCCGCCCCAACTTCCACAGAGCTGTGTTGCTGTGACGTACTGTAACGTTTGACTGCTTTACTACTAGTACCGGTGCATGCTACTCAAACATAGTTAATTTGAACATCGTTTTATGGGTTTTGGACCACATATGGTTTAATTTCAGCAGTGTTTTCAAGGTGTTAATATTGCGCATTAATTCTGCCTCGCCATCTAGACTACAGTAAAGGATACAGGCAGATGAATGTAGTTCGTTGTTTGTGTCAACAACACAGCAGCAGCTTGGTCACACAGCGCTACAGGGCATTGATAGATAGGTGGCTAGCTGCTAGCAACAACACAAGTGTTGGCTATGTGAGACTTTTGTCAGGCTATTCGGTTAAACAAGAAACGTCAAAATTAAACAAAGACATATTCTATCTTTGTTTTTATCAAAGACATAACGTTCAATGTTTTGTATGATATGATCACTGATCCAGATAAAAACATTATTATTCGTGAAAAACGGAAATCTGTTTCCGGCAGCGGATACAATTTCGGTATGACACACAAATGCGTCTTAATCAATGAGTAATGTTCAGGTTAAGTAAATAAACACAACATTATTTAAGCAGCCTATTTCTAATCCGTTTACAGTTTATGAACAATAGCCTATATTAATCTAATGTAGATATTGATGTGCACATCACTCTTGATAATATGCCTGTCCTGCAGAATCAACTTGTTTATGCTATGGTAGCATGCAGTTACTGTATAAAAAAATAGATTTACAGATTTGGTAATCTGCAAATCTTGAACATTTTGAACACTTTTACTTATAGTTTGTGTACTGGCGATCAACATCAGTTCCTTGCCTTGCATATTTCACTGATCCTACTTAGCTCATAGGGGCTGTGTGTAACTGTGTGCAGTAATCTATGCAAGCTATGCACGTTTCTCTCATTTGCCTGTTTTCCTCTCTCTTTTTTAGCCAATACAGACCAGGAAGCTAACAGTCCACTTTGAAAGGCTTACTACTTCGTGTCACATCGACATTGCTAATTCCAAACTAGAAACTAGAAATACTTGGTTTTCATGGAATGGGTCCTTTAAACAAAGGTGAACAAACGGTCAGGAACACAACGGAATTTTAACAATATTAAATGCAGTTGTGTCTGTTGTATCTGGATTTAGAATCTAGATAATCCATGACACTGCAAATTTCAACACAACATCAAAGTTTGATGTGTATAGAGTTGTCCCCGTTTTCTCGCTACTAGGAACCAGTAACGCATGTACAATCAACCGCTTCCAACTCCACTCGCAGCGTCAACAGATTGTTTTACGTGTTTCATGTGCAGGCTGAGTCACTACTTTTAAAAAATTTATTAAATTAAATAATAAGTTTAACCGACTAGTATTTATGATGACGATTAACCAACTAATTG
>JAODLL010005309.1:0-10614 GCA_026546735.1 Forbesichthys agassizii
GTGCATGGACCGAACCGCAACGTCTGTACCGAACGGTTCAATACGAATACACGAACCGTTACACCCCTAATATATAGTATATATATATATATATAATATATATAGTATGTAAATGAGCCCTATATGTACTTCACGGTGCAATTCATTCATCCCCAATAGGACCTTTGGGGGTTTCACAGTGCATGTTGGCATAATGGGGTTTTAAATATGGTGGGGAGAGATGTGTCTCCCATCAAATTAGCCATCCAGTCATACCCTCTTAGGGTGGAAATAACCACGCTTCCTCTGTTTAGCAAAGATCACCAGTCATTCCAAGCAATTACAACACAAGTGCATGCTCTGCAAGGCTTCACAAAGGGCAGCATCAATTCTCGTCTACATCGGTTGGAGTGTATATTAAAATGAGTGTGTGATCAATGTTTTACTTAAAATGAGTTCACAGTTTAACACAGCTACAATGCCAAGATGGGTCTAAATATGGAATGGTTCATTTGGATTGGAATTACTTTTTTTCTTCCTCACTTTTCTTCATCATAAACCTCATCCTCCTAATCACTTCTATAATCAACATTTTGTTGCGGCTATGATATTCCACAGTGCTGCACTGCTAATCCTAATTAGCATCCTCCAGTAAGTAAGAATGGGTGTGAGGGGAGACTTAAACCCAGCCCCGGGCTGCGAGTCTTCAGTTCTAGACCCAGGTCTTCAATAAATAGTGGATTTGTGTTCCCATGGAGAGTGGGATCAAACCCAGTAATTAAATCAAGATCAATAACAACTTGTGGTTTCTGAAGACTAGAGTAATTAAACTGGTCAGGTGTGTTTATCATGGTGGTGAAAACACAACAGCTTTGTCACTGTAGCATGACGACAAGAGAAACCTCAAATGATTTATGTTGGCATCTGTGAGTCTGTGTTATGAAACTGACTACAGCAAACTGACAGCTAGATGTGATCACATCACAGCACAATGTACAACAACAACAACAGTACACTAACAAATGCATGGGACTACATCAAAAATCATGTTTTATAATATGCCAATTTCACTCATAATAGACATGATGGACAGTTCCCTTTCTGTATTGACAGGAGCTGCATTGAATGAGCTGCCTAGTTATTAAAATCAATAGCAATAATACGATTCCTCATTTTCAGATTGGCTCTTGACTCAATCAATGGGTATCACATTACCCTGGGTCCAAAGCATGTAATCCCTCATCAGAAAGAAGGTATCGATATTTAACATGTAGTGTAGCCCATAGAGCACACACACAAACACAGCCAAATAATCTACAGTACATTCAACATAAACATTACAGCCAGTAAAAATATATGGCCACTAGTTGTCGGAATGTAGACCCTGTATATCCATGTACAACTATGAAGAGTACAATTATATTTATATTTTAATGGGCTTAGGAATTATTTGACATGTTTGAATATACTTTATATAACCTTCCCTTCCCCCAAACTATGAATACTATGGTAAATATGAAGGAATAAAAGAAACTGAGCATGAGACGAGCATCTTGCTTGTGCAAACCACTGGCAGAGTACAACCACATACTATTGAACTTGATCAACGCCATGATTAGATGAGGTTGCACTGTTATAAATGATGTGCTGTATGCTGGCATAGGGATGCTGCAGGGGACCGTGGTGATACATGGTGAAGACATCAGAGTCCAACTCTGGCGTCTGAAGCACTTCACGGCAGCTCTAGGCCCACGGGAGCAATATTATGCCACACTACATCGTGGTTCCACTGTAGCAGCTTCACCACACGTGGCGTTTATTGTTTTATTTGTTTTTTTTCTTTGTAGTATGTTTCTGTTTGTTTTGCTGAATCTGCAAGCAATTTAGAAACTGCTGCAGTCTGGGAGAAAGTTAGACATTGCAAAGAGCAGGCAAGTGGAAGAGTTAGACAGTAACAATTCAATTGGTTGTTCCAGCCTGTCAATCAATTTGGATTTGAAAGTGGATTACAAATCATGGCTAGGGAGAAAAGAATGTCTACACCGTACCTTGGACATTATTATTTATTACTATTACTCCATGAAATTGTGCAAATATTGTGAGCTGTGGCAAGGAAAAGGCAACGTAATTATCATTGCCCAACAATGGAGGGAGAGAGAGAGAGATGAGTGCATGTGTCTTCATGATGACTCAACAACTTCACAATTATACAATACAATGCTTGAATGCTGAGTTATGCTCTATGAATAATTTATACTTTTATTGCCGTCCTTCCACCAGCCACTAAGAAAGACATAATGAGTTCTTTACTGTTAAATCCTCTTGTTGACTTGTCACAAACCTGTTTTTGCTAGGGCCACATACAAAGTGAATACCTTATGACTCTTAGAGAGCAGACATGTGAAGGAACTTGGATGAAGCAAACGCATTTCATTTTTCTGTGATTGTTGTAGGAAATGCATTTTTGTATAATTTCACAGGTGAAATGTGAAAAGGTGTGATATGGAATAAATGCTTACATGCGCACACATGCACACACACGCACACGCACGAACACACACGCACACATACACACAAACACAAGCACACATGTATGTGTGTGTAAAGGCCTGCATGTACCTGTGTGGCTACATGATCTTTTAGATGACTTTAGCGTCAGGGTGCTTGTAGATAAATGGCCAATTGGTATTGACTTCAATTTAGAAAATGCTGCTGTACACTTTTTGCTTCCATGGAATCATACGGTACCTAGGGGAAATCCTGCACTGCTCTGCCACTCCAAATGCATTACCAAGGGTCACTCTCCGTTTCAGGGATTTGCTGCACACACACACACACACACACATGCGCACACACCCACAGGCGTGGACACAAACACACACACACACACACAAACACACACACACATCTCCCCCTGTCATGAACACTGTGATCTGTCTTAAGAACACACTGTTCATGCTGTCATCGCTGAACTACGTCAGTGACAGAGTGACTTAGCATCTCGACGGGTGACAGAAGCCTGGCTACAGGCAAATATGCCACAGCTAGTTTAGACCTCCCATCGCAGTCACACACACACACACACACACACACACACACACACACACACACACACATTCCTTCTACTCACATGAGTCAACAATGTTTGTCCTCAGAAAGCAATCTCGCTTTTTGTTCTGCAATGAGCCAATGACATACTGTAAGTGGCGCCGGTCCAAACTTAGATGGGGAAAAGAGAATAGGTTAAGAGTGTCTCTGGACACTAACCATGGGCCAAATGTGGGTCTGGGCATTACAATGATGAAACAAGAAGGTGGAACCATGTACTGTACTGCATGAAACAAACATTACAGTACATTCTCACATCAAGAGGCAGTACTAAAGAAATAAAGTATCAAATGAAATATATTTATTTAACATATCAGATAATGCACACTTTTCATACACGCACCTCTGCCAATAGAAAATCCTAACTGCCCCCCTGCCCCCTTCAGACTAACTCACACACATACACACACACACCCACACACCCACACACACAGACAGCGAGAGAGACACAGTATCACTTCACGAGACATCAAACATTGACAAAGTCCCTTTTTAGTGCTGCCTGTTGGCACAGTAACACTGGGCTAATGAAGTCACACGCTAGCAGAATATTAATAACAGCAAGCCAATCGTAGAGCTGCAAGGGGGAAGGTCATTTGCATATGAGAGGGAAGGAGTCCATCCAATACACTGCCCTCATACATCACCGACGTAGTGGGGTGCATATTTGTATGCACGCATGTGTGCACATGCATTTCACAAAAGTAGGTTAGGTTGCAGTGTGAAACAATAGAGCAAAACAGTACTCTGGCAGTTTTTGAACATGAATGTTATTAACTAAAACATAAAAAATAAAAGCCCTAAAAAGAGAATATATGTAATGGCAATAGCAAGGAGGTAAGAAGTTAGCTTTTATTAACCTCAGTGACTGAATGGTAAAGCATTAGAGCTGTGGCTCAGTGTTAGTCAACATTACTGGAGTGATGTTGAACCCACTCCAGTAATGATAGTATATCCCCAGTTAGATGCACAATACTTTTAAATTAAAAGACAGTTTTAACTCTCCATTTCTGTGAATTTACAAATCGATGTAGGTGTTGCAGCTAAACCAACACAACATTCCACCCTAGCCACCACAGTGCATGCACCCACAGACACGCCCACACATGAACACACCACCATAAATGAAGAGTATACTGAAGGTAATTTGTCAACAGGAGATGCAACACCCCTGCACGCAAGGATGAGCGGGCTTTATTTCAGGCACAGAAAATCAATCACAGCACTAATAGCACACACATAAAATGATTAGGGGTTGAGCAGATAGATGCAAACAGAAAAACAGATAAATACCTGTTCATGGTTAATTTCCTGAAAGCTTTAATTAATCTCCTTTTTGTAGCTCTGATTAAAAGCCTTTACAATCACTCTTATCAGAAGCGTTTGTGTTTTAAATGCGGTCAAAGTCTTAAAAACATGAATGAAGGGTCCATTAAATGCCATGTTAAGACTAACTAAAAGCATTAAAACAATGGTGCATTGATAGGAGTGCAATACAATTACCATACTCTTGTCACAAGGGTGCACACAATTTCTCATTAAAGGACAGCAATTGTTCTGTGACAAGTGTCTAATGGCTGGCCCAGTGATTATTCCAAGAACCCTCACTGACTGCATGGTGATCTCGTTCATCTGTGTCTGTGCTTAACCAAAGAGGAGAATCACTCCCTATGAGCCCTAGAGGATTGGGATCTGACCTCCATTTACTGAGAGTTTGTGTCATCGCAGACCAAATGTCAATAAAACACATTGAGCTGCATTGTTTCTATTAAGAACTTTTAGCCTGACAGCATGGTATTTCCTGTGGATATATTTACAGGGCTCGGAACAGAATTTATAGTAATATCATAAAAAGAATATGTATATATCAAAGCATAACCCTGTCCAATGACACATGTTAACCCAGATCAGATGTTGCCCTGAATAACTCCACCTTGCTTTAAATACCTATGAGGTAACTGAAACCATGGTGCGATAGCAGATAGAAATTTTCCATAAATTTCATGTCCATAAAAGCACACACAATATACACTAGAGTCTTTCATCTGACAAGAAATCATTCAGCAGCCATTCAATTTCTAACCACTGCTAGTTTACAAATAAAAAGCTGCAGTACATCACAGTCACAGCCATGAAATAGACTGAGCTCATTTAATGACTGCAGACATCTGTGAAGTTGTATGCACACAGCACGGATGGTATTTGAGGACCAATCTGAATAAAGAAGTTCTATTTCAATTCACTGGAAATATGAGCCAAAGAAATTTGGAGAGAATGTAAAGAAATATGTAAAGAAATTCATGTAAAAAAAAAATATGGATGCTGCTGATTGGGAGAGAACTGTGTTTTTCACCATTGTCAAGTAGATTTTGTTTGAACATTGTCATGGTCTGGGAGTTTTCCCGTAGAACATTTTGAGAATCAAACACTTTATCTGCATTCTGGTGAATTCTTATGGAACAATGTGTGCATTTTCTGCATCAGTGTATGGTGGAAATGTGTCTTTAGGAAAGCACATTCATAAATATATGGAATATAATGCATTAAGGGTTTTGAAACATACAGTATGTATTGCTTTAGGCATAGGCCTATTTCATATTTGTCAACACACACATTATTTTCTCTTTTCTTTGGGGGAAGTACATAAAAAATACACTAATTTTAATAAATGTATAACTGTAATCCCTGGACATTTAGCTCTTATGGTGAATGGACTGCATTTATATAGCACTTTTCTAACCTTTCGGCCCCTCAAAGCACTGTACAGCATTGCCTCACATTCACCCACACGCACATTTATACACCGATTGTGATTGCTACCACGCAAAATGCGACCAACCTGTAGAGCAGTCAGGGTTAGATGTCTTGCTCAAGGACACCTCGACACTTAGTGAGAAGTTAGTCGGGATCGACCCAGCCACTTTTAAATAACCTGCTTCCCCGCTCTACCCACTTCCCCACATTCTCTCCAAATGCTACACTATATGCTAATGTTCAAAACTTTCTGCATATTCAAAACATCTGTGTTTTAGATGATCTAGGCTAAACTATAGCTGACTAAAAACAATAATATTCTACTACACATTTTGGCCAAAACCAATAAAAACTAGTACTGGAGAATGAGACTTTGTTCAAGTCAAAATCACACAACTGTCAGCTTGGTTTATAGCACTCAGTCAGCATCAAACGTTGCTGCCGTAAAGCGGTGCGGATGGGGTGCACAATGCGCATAACATAATCCAATATCAGTCTGAACCAATAGTGTAGTAGGCATATAGGCTACAGTTACAATGCCAAGCGGTTTAATGAGTGGTTTAATACACATATGGGCTCCTCTTATACTGTCGGGTGGCCCCAGTGTATCTGCCATGTTTTTACTGGGGGAGACAAATACACTTGAAGGGGACACATCCCTTGCATCCCCCGTAATCTACGCCCGCCTATGCTATCAGTAGTGGTGGTCCACTGTTGTGTGTGTGTGTGGTGACGGAGACCTGTCTTAACTTCACTCTGCCCCCTCTTGCCAATAAACACAAACAGGGCCCATCTCTGACCAACTATACGGTATCTAGATTAGATGTTCCATGCCTGGCTCCCTCTCTAGGCTTTCCTGTGAATCACCACAGTCAGGGCAATGGTACATGTGGTGGGAGCTCAACTCTTGTCTGGCTGTGGGTCGATGCTTCTGACTGAGCTAGGGCAGCTAATAAATCACCCCCCTGCTGCTTTAAAATGGCGGTGGCCTGTGATTGGGTAGGGAAGGGAGCCGTGAGTGAGGGTTAATGAATACAGGCCACATCGATCTGCCTCCACCATTGGTCTCCTCTCTTCTCCTCTTCACCACCCACTCTCTTCCCAGGCCAAATGCTGCTCGAGCACTTTGCGGACCTGCCATGCTAAGCATAGCCTGAATGGCCGGGAAGCCCAGAGGAGCAGGGGGGGGGGGGGACAGAACAGTAGCTAATAGCTAATGCCAGTAGTTAATTAGTTAATAAACTACAGTTAATTAGGTAATAAACTACAGAACGAGGAGGAAATACATGGTGTAACTGTAACGCGATAAAGCGATAGTTGTTTAACCTGTCCTGCCTGAGCATAAACAGCACAAATGTTCCATGGCCTTGGTGTCGTGGCAGTGTTACTGGGGCTCTGCTGGCATCGGCGGCTAACGATAGCATTATTTGAGTTGTTCGGCAGGGCCCGCGACCGGCACGGCTCAGCGAGGTGTACGTGTGGCCCATGACACTGAGGGTGGCCTGGCCTTGCGTATAGCTTCCCTGCAGCCGGTAGCCCTCACTCACGTCCATTTCAGCATCTGCTTCGGTCGGGCACATTGTTCAGAAGCACTGCAGTCAGCATAAAATGGCAGCAGGCTTCAGCTGGAGCTGCAAAAATATTAGGACTTACGTATATATCACCAGCCATCTAGCAGCTGCAGATCTATGAGGTGAGAGAATCACCGTGGACGGCTGGCAGTAGCCCCAGAGCTACGCATCTAGCCTCACAGCTTGCTCCCGCAGCGACAGTCATAGCTTACACTGTCTAACTGGGTCACTTACACATACACACCCACACACAAACGCACAACCACAAACACACACACACTATATAGACACCCAAAAATACCCACAACACCACAGTTCTGCTTCCTACAACATTGCATTTCACCTCTATGCTCAACACATCTGTGTGGGGCAGCGTGTCACTCACTCAGTATTGATCTGACCTAAAGCACACTCTCTATTCCCTACGTCCTGCTTCTTGTGACCTGAAATCCTCCATCAGAGGCGCCCCCCCCCCCCGTGGTGACATGTATTTGACCCACAAGATTAGATTCCTCTAAATTCCTCTGTTAGGTTTCCCCGTTGTTTGTTTGCTTGACTGTGTGTTTCTACGATCTTTAAAAGCCAAGCTAAGAGGCTTAGCCTCATGCTAACGGCTCCCAGCAGCCACCGCACGACCCTGCGATGCTTGTGCCAACTAACAACTAAACAATAGCCAAATGTCCAGCATGCCATCACGGCCCATCAACACCTGCTTCTCTGTCTCTCTCCTGTTACTCCAGAAGGTTTTGTGGGTAATGGTGTTGCACACATCTAATTGGCATCACCCACACTGTACATCTATCATCCTGTCTGTGCAGGAGAAGACACAGCAGCAGCATATCAATAATGTCAGTGACCCCTTCAACCTTTTGCTCTTTAACCTTTTGATCCATAACCCCAAAAAATAAGTTGTTTGTTGCTGGTGACACAGTTACAGGCAATGAACCGTATACAAATGGTTTACTCATGAAGTTAGTTTAGCTAACAACAGACGATAACCAGATTTATTATTTCAGCATTTATATTTTTATATATTTATTAACATTTACAATACAATTACTTCCTGTTAATTAAGCTAACCATAACCTTGCTCTGCTTCTGAAATTGGTTTTATTCAAGATAAGTCTCAGTAAATCTGCATCCGTTGTGGCGAGGACCATGAATGTTACAATAGTCTTTTCTTACATCATGCTATTTTAAATTTCAATCATGACCACCAATTCATTTAATAAATTGAAATAAAACAGAAATTGCTGGTGGCACATTTATGAATGCCAGACTGTATTGTATCCCAGTATAAAGGAGCTCTTGTCTGCTGTGAAACTAGTTGTTTTTTTTATGACACACCAAAGCCCAGTAGCAACTATATCTGACAGGACAGAGGAAGGAAGGGAGCGGCAAATTACAAAGAATGTGGTCATTAACTAAAGGCAGAGAGGTGGAGCCCTCCTTCTGCATTCAAATGTCCCTTAATCCAATTCTATCAGCTATCCCCCTCCTCTTTCCTAATACCATCCCTCCAATGTCTTCACATCACTTTGCCTTTTTGCGTTTGTGAATTAACACCCACCACGTCACCTATGTGTTCTTCATTCCTCTCCTTTAGTCTTATCAATTTCTTATAGGTTATCCCCCCACACACACACACATTTCAAGGGAATCTCTTCCTCTTTTGCCCCATCTCTCTCTCTCTCTCTCTCTCTCTCTCTCTCTCTCTCTCTCTCTCTCTCTCTCTCTCTCTCTCTCTCTCTCTCTCTCATAGCAGCGAGCAAGCGCTTTCATTTTGCACCTCCCTGAAGAGAAGGCTGGCCAGCACACCAAGTAACCAAAGTCAGCATTTTATACATCTATGATGTCACAGACCTCCCGCCCCACCGACACACACGCACGCACGAACACACGCATGCACGAACGCACGCACGCACACTAAAATATAGTTTTTATCATTTTGCCTCACAGTAATGCAAAGGACACACAGACATTTCAATACAATTCTATTTCATGAAATGCAAGCGTAACATTACGTTCATATCACAGTAGGGAGGGCTGGCCTTAAAAAGTTGTGATTGAGAGAAATCATTGGGGACAGATCCTACACAACAACACCCTACACTTAACAATATAGGCCTGGACCTGCTGAGCATATAGACGTTACTATGGACCCCCCCTGAAACAGCCTTTTTCATAGCATACCAAACAAATGCTATATGACAGTTGCATTGCAATTATGATGGACACAAAGTAACCCTATGATCGCACACCAGCAAGTGACTGCGATACGGACAGAACACCACGGCCGTAAACCAGAGCCATGGAAAGAACAGAGTTCCACCATCGGTGCATTTATTGACTACTAATTACCAAAAAATGAAGTTATATATGTCATGGGGTAAAATAACATTATACAGCTTTGCACCCCAAGCCACAACAACGACCACCATGGCGACCTAATATATGAAAATGTATCAAGTATTTATTAAGAAGGTTACAGGAGGCAAAAGTCGGATCATCAGTATCTCCCATGTCGGTGATTCTCCATGCCCTCCTATGCCTGTGTCTGTGGTTGTTGAGGCGATGACAGTAAACAGTAAAACAGTAAACTTTCTCTCTCTAAATCACTTCATGTTTGTATAGTCCCCAGGTGATGCATAGGGCAATGGGTAAGCTGGCAAAGTAATTTCAGGGCAGTCCAGTCAATTAATGTAACACATAAATGAAAATATACACTTCAAATCACTCAAGGAAAAAAGGAAAAAAAGCATGCATTAATAAAAGTCCGTCCCTTGACACACACACACACACACACAAACACACACACACACACACACACACACAAACACACACACACACACATATATATACAAACAAACAACCAACAAAGCACTTCCTGCAACTATTCGATCTTGGCGTAACTCTGTTATTTCCATGGCTCTGCCCTAAATGTAAGCAAATAAGCAAACACGGGCCACTGTTATCTGTGTTACAGTAGTGCACAAGGGATATAGGATAGCGAGCTGGAATCTCCTTGTGGAAGACCCAGATACACTCCTATGCCGGGAGGGAGGGGCCACTTTTATTAACCTCCTATTTATGATACATTGGGTGGCATGGCATTTGATTTAGCACTGTTTGTGTGTGTGTGTGTGTGTGTGTGTGTGTGTGAGAGAGAGAGAGAGAGAGAGAGAGAGAGAGAGAGAGAGAG
>JAODLL010005310.1:0-10614 GCA_026546735.1 Forbesichthys agassizii
CTTTGCCTTCCGGCTCAGCTCTCTTTTTGTCACAACGGTGCGGTAAAGCAATTGCAATACCGCTCCCGCTGCTCCGATTCTCCCACCAATCTCTCGCTCCATATTCCCCTCACTCGCAAACAAGACTCAGAGGTACTTAAACTCCTTCACTTGGGGTAAGGACTTATTCCCCACCTGGAGAAGGCACTCTATCGGTTTCCGGCTGAGAACCATGGTCTCAGATATAGCGGTGCTAATCATCATCCCAGCCGCTTCACACTTGGCTGCAAACCGATCCAGTGAGTGCTGGAGGTCACGGATCGATGATGCCATCAAGACCACATCATCTGCAAAAAGCAGGGATGAGATCCTTAGACTACCGAACTGCAACCCCTCTCCACCATGACTACACCTCGATATCCTGTCCATGAAAATCCCAAACAGGATTGGTGACAAAGCGCAGCCCTGGCTGAGACAAACCCCCACCTGAAACGAGTCTGACTTAATGCCGAGAATCCGAACACAGTGGAGTTGTTAGACTACCTCAGTGACCTCCCCCAGGGAAATTGATGATGATCCCCCATCAGCCTTCAACTCTGTCTCGATCACAGAGAGGGTCAGTCGGATTCAGGAGTTCCTCAAAGTATTTCTTCCACCGCCCAAATTAGAATTTTGTCACCATTAACACTAAAATATATTGGGTAGAAAAATGTTTAATTGTGATGATTTTATAATGCATCAGAATATAGACGAATATTTCAGTACATCATGAACAACAACATTTCTTTCACAAAAATTAGTGGGGGTGGCAGAAACCAAACGCAGGTTGGAAGTATAACAATCTTGAGTTTTAATCAAAAAAGCAAAACACTCACCAGAACAGCAAACAAAAACTAACAAAGACAAGGAGAAACAGAGGGCTACATATACTCTACCTAATTAGGGGAACGGGCACCAGGTGTGTGTAATGACAAGACACAGAGTAAAGGGAAACCCCAGGAAGCATGGCAGGGCCATTAAACCCTGACAACTTCATTGCCATTTTAACAAAAATATGCAATTTAGGAAAAACGTTTGCATTCTGACGAATGTATAATGCCTCCAAATATTTACGAATATTTATGTAATTGTCACCATTGAAATAAATTGTCAAAATAATTATTTAAAATGTAATTATATTATGTATTTTATTATTATTATTAGACATTTACATACTTTGCACAAACGTCCATATTTGACGACGATTAATGAGACCATGTTGCATGCATTTTGCGTAAGTGATGTGTGGTTAGCTTTACTATAGTATATAGTGTTAAGCTTTTGCGCACCGGTTCTGATCACTATAGTGGCCCAGATCACACAGAGAAACACTCACTAAATGCATGGCCGATTTGATAAACCCGTGATCACAAATCAATGAAAAAAGGCAACCTGCTTGAAATACGTTGCTTGAAATACACCCAGTGTCGAGGGTCACAGTTTGCTACTGGTTATTGAAATAAATTGGAAGTTATAATAACTGTTTCTGTATAACTTTCTAAATACATTTAATAAAAAAGTAGGTAGTAGGTAAGTAGTTTGCTAAAAATTCTTATAGGCTAGTCCAAATGTTCAGGTTGTCCTACTTTACCTTCAATGTCACATTGAGGAAACATTCTACTGTAAATTGTAAATATATACAATAGCCTTTGTGACTAGTGCTTAGCTTAACTTCACTAAGTGTATTGTGTTGCAATCACTGACTACCTTTAATTGGTTTTAATATTTTAATGTAAAATACCTATATAGTGTTAAAACATTTTTTTAGATATGTATATAAAGTCTTTAATTGATATTAAATCTGCAAGAGCTTGTTAAAAAAGACGTGAGTACATTATACATTAAGACAAAGCAGATGCATGAACTCCTCCCCTCTCCTTCTCTCATGTTAGGCTGTTTTTGTTATAGAGGTACTGTAGAATCAGACCTCTATGACAACACGCGAGTAATATGGCCTACAAATGAACGTTTGACTACACAATCTCATCAGATCGATGAGAGCGCCAGAGGGAAATGGAAGCGTCCGCTAGTGTTCCTTTAAGACACAGCAGATGAGCGGAGCTGCATGCTTTGCGTTTGCACGTTGTACAATTGTGGGCCCGAAACTAAAGCAGCTCTGCTATTTTTCTCCGCTGCAATGGATCCGTGTTCGCGTGTAGCCTTTTCACTGTGCCCCACAATGTTTTCGTTGACGCTTTGTACCGATGCATGTGACGCGCTGCATCTAGCAGAGTGCTAACGCTAACATTGTTAGCTGCTGCTCGTCTGGTATTTACCGCGTCACGGGCTATAAACCGGACCAAATAAATCTGCTACAGACATATCAGTGGATGTATTAGGGTAGGTACACACAAATACACACCATGCCACACATTTGTCTTCTTCTTTTGGTTTCAAGATTACTAAGCGCGTTCGCAGCTCATTGCTGCCTCTCATAGTCCATTAACGGCACTATTTTTTCAGTTTGGAGCATAGTTATAGGTATATTTTTCCGAGTCAACGGTACATTTAGCAAATCGACGTATTTAGTAACCAGTGACGTCGGTTACGTCGACTAATCGTCCCAGCACTATTTGTGACCATGTCAGTTTTGAGCAAACCTACTACCTAGGCTATAATATTGAAAAGTCAAACATGATCATAGCCCACACTAATCAATTTTTCATATGTTACTTATGATTACAACCAAACTACAGAGTATGTAAGAACATGTACTACAATACATAGATGTATACAACCTACAATAAAACCAATAAATTCAACAGAAAATACAAAAAAATAGAATTTAATTTGTACCCCTAAATTTCTGTCTGCACTCCTAAATATTTTTACTTTGGAGCACAAGTAAGCAGAGACCCCTGCTTTGCCACACAGTTCTTCATAGATCTAGCAATTAAGTGTAATGTATTTATGCATTTAACTTTAGAATCTGCCCTTGGACACCACTTAAGGGCCCGAGATCCATTCCCCCATAGTTTCACAAAATTCTGTGGGAAACCTTGAGAGACTCATCCCCAACATGCCCAGCCTATCTGTAGGCATCCTTAAGCAAGATGCCAAACCCTACCTGATTCTAAATACCAGATTTTTACTAAAAGTGTCTGTAAATTATGTAATTGTAACAGAGACATAGATGACTAATAGATCACCTTTTTTGGACTGCCACCATCTATCAGGGCCAGCTGTTGATAGCACTTCCTGGATAGTGTGGGCCAAAGGACTCACTGGATCCCTGGAGTCACATGGACAGCACTTCATCCTCCACTGAAAGATTGAAAGAACTTTTATTATTATTAGGACCTGAGAACATACGCTGTGACGACCTTATTGCATCCCTAGAGATTATTATGGCCCAAGCACCAAAAGGTGCGAGGACCCTATTGAATTTCCTCTGATTATTTTTAGGGCCCGAGCACACACTGTCTGATGACTAGGGTTGGGTACCATTCACATTTGAATCTATACCAGTGCCGGTACCTCACATTCGGTACCGGTACATAAACGGTACCTTATCCGGTACTTTACTTTCTGTAATAATATTAATTTTAATTTATGTAATTTAATTTAAAGTTTCCTAGGGAAAAAATGGCCTGACTGGCGTGTTTTAGGAGTTCTGCTTTAGTCTACAGCATTAATGAACTGTGCTTCCCTCAGTTTTCAGAAATCGCTCCCTGCCCTGCTAGTGGTCTACCCTGTGTATGAACTACGTTCTCCGAAGCAGAAATACGTTAGCATGCCACACTTTCATAGTGAAATTAATTTTAGTTGTAGCCTACAGGTTTAAATCCGAAATGAGAACGTTGTAAGTATTGCCACTATTGACACCGGAGACATGTGCCCTAATTCCTGCTCTATCATAGCCTCGCGAAACTCCTTTAGCCTCAAAGGCACAGGGAAAATTGAGCATTACAAGTGGGAGTAAAGTACAGAAAAAAGGTTAAGCTGTGATTTCTTTTGGCTCCTCGTAGCCGTGATGGGATGATGTAATCTTGCTCGCGTTTCTCTTTTTACGTGCTCCAAGGTACGAAATCTGGTACTAATTGATTTATTTCAATCGTTACTCAGTAGTACTGACTTAATTCGGTCGGTACTCTGGTAAAAGTACAGAGTTCGGTACCCAACCCTAGTGAGGACCCTATTGGATCCCTAGTTAGTTGCTATGTATGTATGTACTACATGTTCAGATATGGACCAAACTTTTATTTATGACAATAATCCAACCCTGCAGACAATTCTATGTCCGTTGTCACTCTGGACACTACAGGCAACATGAAATGTCCAATTTTAGTTTAACCCAACCACTTCAATACTGTCTTAAAATAGTCAAAAGACATGGATTATGACAATATATGATCCATGTGACTTTTCGTTTGATGGCCTGTCCGTGGCTTGGCAGCAAAATCAAATCCTTCAAACTTCAAATTTCTTCAAACTTCAAATTTGTCCAGTGGCATGACAAGACATTGGTGATTAAAAGTTGTACAAACTGTGAGTTTTCGCTTAAGTCCGTGGCATGGCGTTGAAAACTTATTATTTGCCAAGAAATATCAATTTGTTGTAACTTCTGTGTACATGCTCGTATCTACACCAGACTTTACAGATTTGATAATTGTCCCGCCCTGAAGACAAAAATATGCCAATATTCACTCAAAGACATAGCGCCACCTACTGGCAACAGGAAATGTCCATTTTTATGCTGTGACGTACTGCTCCTAGCTGGTTAGATTAATTTACTTCAAAACTGTATCAGACCAGCCACAAAACCCTGTCAATGATGTTATGTGAATATTCTGGGTTTTTGCTTAACGACTTGTCTGGGGCATGGCGGCGAAGGTAAATCCTTCGCCAAGACGCATCATATTGTTGCAACTTCTCCATACAAGCTCAAATCTGTACCAAATTTTATTATATTTATAAGAGTCCCACCCTGAACACATTGATATGTCAGCATTCACTCAAAGTCATAGCGCCACCTACTGACAACAGAAAAAAAATGTTGTAACTTCTCCATAAATGCTCAAATCTGTACCAAATTTTCATCAATTCATAAGAGCTCAATCCTGAATGCATCGATCTGTCAACATTCACTCAAAGTCATAGCGCCACCTAATCGCAACAGAAATAGGTTTTATGCTTTCATTCCCAGCTTCTAGCAGGTTGCCCACATTTTCTCCAGAATCGTCTCACACAACACGCATAATGATTCATATCCGAATCTGTGCCACGCCCCGACGTGCGTCACGGCGCGAGGGCCCGCCCAATGTTGCTTGCAACCCTAGTTAGGGCCCAAGCACACACAGTGTGCAAGGACCCTATAGAAACCCTAGTTAGGGCCCGAGTACACACAGTGTGCGAGGACCCTATTAAAACCCTAGTGATGATTATTAGGGCCCAAGCACCAAGGGTGCGAGGACCCTATTGAAACTGCTCGGATTATTTTTAGGGCCCGAGCACACACAGTGCCGAAGGTGCGTAGGCACCCTATTGTGTTTGTTAGCTTTATTATTAGGGAGCCAAGCACCGAAGGTGCGTAGGCACCCTATTGTGTT
The DNA here is from genome assembly GCA_026546735.1 of Forbesichthys agassizii. Taxonomy (NCBI): domain Eukaryota; kingdom Metazoa; phylum Chordata; class Actinopteri; order Percopsiformes; family Amblyopsidae; genus Forbesichthys; species Forbesichthys agassizii. The sequence continues at coordinate 5,568 of JAODLL010005310.1, forward strand.
TGTTATATTTATTATTTTTATTAGGGAGCAAAGCACCCTATTGTGTTTGTTAGCTTTATTATTATTATTATTATTATTCGGAAAGAATTTGCCGCCCAGGCCCTATTTCAATAATCCAAGCACACGGTCAGAATTGGATTATTCATGTTTGCAATTTTAACTGTAGATAAACAGTCAGTGCACCGTGAATGTTTAAAAGGGTTGGATTTACTCTTTACTATTCCTGGGTGTGTTTTAGGCATAACATAGGATAAACCAAGCCGGCTCTCATCTTCTATTTCCTTTACAATTCCAAACACGCTTGCATTATAATTGCATTGATATACCGGCGTATGTGTAAGCACTGGAGCAGACCATCTAGGCAATAGCGAGATCCCAAAAATATGTTCCTGTAGGTTACACAATCCATCCATCTTCTCCCGCTTATACGGAGTCGGGTCATGGAACAACAGCTCCAGCAAAGGACCACACACTTCCCTTCTTCGAGCCACATTAGCAAGCTCTTACTGGGGGATCCCGAGACGTTCCAAGTCCAGTGTGGAGATATAATCTCTCCACCTGGCCCTGGGTCTTCACCGAGGCCTCCTCCCAGCCGGACATGTTACCAGATACCCGTACCACCTCAACTGACTACGAGTTCCTCACGGATAGCTGAGCTTCTCACCCTATCTCTAAGGGAGATGCCAGCCACCCTCCTGAGAAACCCCATTTCGACCGATTGTACCTGTGATCTTGTTCTTTCGGTCATGACCCACCCTTCATGACCATAGGTGAGGATAGGAACGAAAATTGCCCGGTAGATCGAGAGCTTTGCCTTCCGACTCAGCTCTCTTTTTGTCACAACACTGCAGTAAAGTGATTGTGATTTTATCTTATAAGATATGATGCCCAGTAGGCACAAAGAATCTTTAAAATCTTACAGCAAGCCATCCGGCCCTCCAATATACATTTAAAATGTTTCTCTTCTTTGCATCCTTCCATTTGGACACAAGCCTTGGATGTAACTTGTTATAGTCTGAAATATGACTGGGAACTAAGTTTTAGGTGTGCAACACACTCCAGGGAGCTGATTCTGGGATGTCTATGTCACCCACATCCTTTCTCCCATCTCTTGTTTTCCTATACATCCTCACTATCATCATTCTCACTGTAGGTTAACCAATAGAACATGCTCATTTTTTATCATGGGGGGCTTTTTGGTGGTACTCTCTGGGTGACCTGACTGGGTACTCTCTATTTGTCCTCTGCTTTTGTGTCCTTGTCATGAGTCATGAGTAATAATTCTATGCTAACGGATGCTTGCCTTATTATTAGCTTTAAACTACAGATAAAAATGTTACACATTTTTTATACCTGATATTTACTACACAATTTCAATTAATTAAATATGCAATTGTTCAACAAACAATCTATTACACTTCATTGTAGTTTTGAATTAGTCTCCACCAAGGCCTATTGTGGATTTTCAGCAGCCTGCCGTGTTCTCCAAGTGATTTTAAACAGTTTTGTATATTTATAATTTATAATACGTTTTATAATTTTATTTTTATATTTTTCCCCATCCCTACATTACTTTTCAGAATGAACTCTGATAAGCCTTTACATGTGGACTATTTTTTAATCATCTGTGGGTACTTTAATCTCTTGGTTTGTTGTAATGTTTAAATATCTGATTAGACATGTTACAATTTGTCAGAGCTGAGGCATGGCTAAGTGTTGCCCTGTCTGTCTTCTTCTGTGTAAGTCAGGTGTGGCCCAGCTGCACAAGTGAAAGCATCAATCAATACCTATGGGTGTGCCATCCACTGTTTTAGGGATATTCAAAACAATGCCATGATAGATGCGAGATAGAAGCTTTACAATGTTAAAGGAAATGCCCTCAACATAAATTAAGTAAACAGAGTAAAAAACTGCTCAAATATGGTTCATTATATAGTGTACTTTATATGTATATAATATCAAGTAAATAGGAACATCAACAATGGCTATGTTTTCATGCACACAATGGCAAATTAATAAAAAAATATAACTTTTTTTGAAAAAGACCAAATTTAGAATAGCGAAATGGAATATGTCGCTTACATGACACCTACCAAATTTGGAATATTGCCATAGTTGGAATAATAATGGAAAACAAATGGTCATGTAAACGTACCCTTTAAGACAAGAGTATTACAGTATATATAATGTTATAGGTGACTGAGTTGCTCTTTGGTTAAAACATAATATCTATTCATAGGAATGTGCTTTAGACATTGGAATGCAGAACCATGACTGAACACGAACGTTTACAGACAATCTGCAATACAGAAACATTACATCACTAAGCATCAAACTAATGGGTCCAGATGGTGATGTTCTCTATATGTTTCCAGCCTAGATTTCTAGAGTAATTTCATAAGGCTACTATTGTATTTAAATTCTACTTCAAGGTATTATAATTTAAAATAATTCAGCATAAAGCCTGACCCAGTAGATATGGCTGTGGGCCAAGTGAGTGTTTCTGACCCCCACATCTGCCTGTTCAATGGGCTTTGCCCTGCTCTGTCAGTTACCAAAATGCAGTCACACATGTGGTCCATTTAGACATAATAATTGAAGAAATAATACCAGAAATCTGGTTTTAAATGAGCACACAGATCTATAGATTAAATACTGATTAGATTTTACAGTTTACCTGTTGCAAGGGTGTACAGAATACCTCTGAACCCACAAGTCCACAAGTGGAGGAGGCATGGAGAAGCTGGCCCCTCCCCAGAAGCAGGTCACCGTTAGGGGGGTAACAGGCCCCTCGTAAGCAGTCCGTCTGAGCTGACACAAGTGTAGCCACAGCTGGACAGAACAATAGGGTAAACAAGGTTTTGTCTCCATTATTATAGATATATATACAAGACCCCCAACAAGTAAATAGGCATAAACATTTCACAATATATACATTAATACATAAAGATCAAAAAGTGTATCTTGAAATTGTATATTTTACCAACAAAAGCATTGGAAACCTTTTAGAGCCATTTGCCTAAAGGAATGGCATTGGATACATGGACAATATAATGAAAGTATTTATTTATTAAAGAGATACAAATATAAGCCTACCTGTTATGATTAATAATATCTTCATTTTCTGCTATTCCAGTTAAATATTCTTTAATGGAAAGGAACACAAATGAACATCAGTCGACATAAAAAAAGATAAACCAAAATCAATGCGTCTTGTGGTATTGCATAAATAGAGAAGGCTACATCAATCAGTATGCATATTCAACAGTAAAAGTTGTCTGTTCATTCACAGCAACCAATAATCCCAACACTTACCTGGTAGGTAGGTAGGTAGGTAGGTATCGTCTATGACCTGTCTAAAACTGTGATTGCTTGGAAACATTATAAACACTATCTGGCCCAGGCTGATGAGTCATACATGGTAACACACCCTGCTCTGCCACAACCACTCCCATCACAATCTAAAACAACCCCCACACACATATACACGTACAACTAAGGCTTAAAGTGTTGTAATCCTGAGTTACAGTCAAATTGGTAATCATCTGTCTGCAATGAAATTGTAGCCTTGGGGCTTTTTTAAACACTGATTTCCTGCATTGCCTACAGATCCACTGAGTAATAGCCAGGAACAGAATGTGCCTTCTGACTCAAGAACACAACACACGCAGACCTACACTTTCAAACCTATTCGTTTTTTTGGTAACCTAGATATGGTAGAAATGCTGTGGTGCTTTTTTAAACACTGATTTTCTGCATTGCCACTGAGTATAGTTTAGTTTATACTTGACGCCATGGCCCTGTGCACCTGTCACGAGCACCTCCGATTTTTTGTAACTGGCACGTTCGGTGCGTCCGGTGTGTTGGGTCTTCTTCATATAATATGATGCAGATGATGATAATATACTGCAGATTAGATTTGGAGCGATTGGGACAGAGCAACGATTGCAAACCACAATTGCGAATATTTTCAGAATAGGCGTTGCCTAGCTGCTGTGCTTAACAGCTAAATACATCAGAATTAAAACATATATAGCCTATTTCTATCGTTGTCAGGGTCTTATGGCTTTTCTGAGACAGTTTTTAAATGGATATAATAATCAAACTAGGAGCAGTACCTCACAGGGTAAAGGGTTAGGGTTAGGTTTAAAGAAAATAACAGTAATTGTAAATAAAGACACTGAAAAAAGCACTGGCTTAGGTAACCAAAATTCCAACTCAAAAGAATAAATATGATAAACAAAAAAGAAGATATAATCTGTTTAATCTCAACATAAAATGCAACATGAAAAAAAAACGTTACGCGTTTGTCGCCACTTGGGAAACGAACCTATAACCCCCAGAACATAAGGCAATGCTGGATCAGGAAAACAAAAACATCTGCAAAATGTACTGGTTCAGGTAACTAAAATATCACTTTAAAATAAAATATTTAACAAGTTGGTATGGATGCTCCAACTTGTTTCATCTTTAAAAACAACTAAACATAATGGTTCGTCTCCACTTGGTATACAAACTTACAACAGCCAGAACATAAAGCCATTCTAAAGTACATTCCATACTGCCAGGAGTCTAATACATCAGGACCTGGTTAGCACGAAATAGGGCTATACTAGGTCACGAAACCGATTGAGATGAGGTAAGTCTTAGTGGTTAAGGTAGGTAAATCGTGGTAGGCATTCATTAATTGGTAAAGTAGAGGGTTAGAGTTAGATTTAGGGTTAGGTTTAGACTGTGTTGATAAAACAAATGCATTTGTTAAATATCCTACAGAAACATCCACTTATGGCCTCTTGCTGCCCTCATGTAGTTGTTTGGTGTTACTACACCAAATTTCAGTCAAAGTGGCAGATATAGTAGATACATTTTAGGCTGTCCCAGCCATATCATTAGGACTTTCAACATTCTTTTTTTAGATTTATATAAAGGAGCTATCAGGATTCTAAAAAGCTATGAAATCTGATATTTAGACAAATTGCATAGGATAAGACAGAAAAATAATATTTTTCATTAAATCCGTAATATAGGAAATGTTAATATTTGAGAA